>JAJMBE010000034.1:0-103750 GCA_030565125.1 Candida pseudoviswanathii | reverse complement strand
CGTACACCAATGACTCTGACATCCGTACACCAATGACTCTGACATCCGTACACCACACACAACAACACACCCTCCTCCTAGTCTCCTCACGTGACTACCCCTCCCCTCCCCACGTTTTTCTGCAAAGCTTATTCATTCCATGGTAAGGGAGAAAGAGACAGAACGTGGATGAAATGGAGATTTACCTCCTATTTCCAGAAAGACCCAGTACGGAGAGTCCGACTCGTCAGAATAAGTTCTAGGACAGCTCGAGTAAACCGAACTATATGGAAGAATGACGCGTGGTTAACAGGGGGGAGTTTTCCTGCTGCTATAAGCCTGAACGCTGATCCAATGATGTTGGCAGCCGCTGTACAGTGGGTTCTTCCTCCGGAGGACTTCATAGCCTCCGAGTGCTAGTGTATACGTTTATAGACTCGGCGCAGGATATAATGTATGCACCATAGTATAAAAAAAAAAAAACCATACTTTTTCTTGACTATGCGCATGCGGACCTTTTTTCGGTTGACTACTAATATGCGTGCCTGTGTTCACTGCATCACTACTTCATCGGTTAATGCTCTCACTTCTTATTCGAACAATCCACAGATTACCAATACCACCTCTTTATTGTGTTGATTAACGAATATCCAACTTCTCTAGGTTGGTGGTTTACCATTCATTTATCTCCTTGTGTAGTCGTTGGGGTGTTCATTGATTACTTCGTTCAAAGTCTTTGTGCAATCGCGATTGCCTGCCAATACGCTAGTCGTCTGCAAACTTGTACTAGCCTCATGGTAGACTCCTACTACTCACGATGTAGACTCCTGCAAGTCTCAATTTAGATTGCTACCACTGGTCCTGACATATAGCTCAACTTTCTCCACAGATTTTCAATCATGGTTTTCTTGAAACCTACTTTGATCAAGTTTTTCTACCAAAATTACGTAAAACCTGAAATCTCGAAAACGTCAAAAACCACGTATCTTATACTCTACAGCAGTAGACATGAGTCCTACCAAATCCTACATACCAGTGGTTTTGCAATTTCTAAAGTATTGAGCACAGAATAGTCAGTTTTCTACTTTCCACACGTGACACACACAAATCTCCCACTGATCAAATTCCCCCAATTTTTCTACTCAATCGTTCATATGTTGTAATATAGTGTCTAATTGTCACATATTACACGACTTTCTTATTCATCACGTGCCACACGTGATCTAACAATTACACAAAATATCCCAACAACAATTATCCAATCATACTTATGATGTTATTACATCATCCAATTATATTACATCTAATTATTGTGAATCGCCGTCTAGAGGGCAACTGCATCCTAGATTTCGTCTATATAAAGAGGCGATTCATCCCTAGTTTCTATACATAGTTTCATAGAACTGGTTTTAGCTCTTTAGTCATTATATTATTATATCTTTGACTCACCTGCATACGTAATAACTACGACTTCATATCCCCCATCTCACTTCCTTAACCCTCCCCTAGCAACTCTCCCTCCTCACCCTACCACCCCACCGCCTCTCTGCCTCCCCTCTAACTCTACTGGCCGAATTCCCCTTCCAACAAGTTGCCTAACATGGCACAGTTGTTGGCGCCGTGGATAAGTGGTTACATCGTCGATCTCACACATCGAAGGTCGCGAGTTCGATCCTCGCCGGTGTCAATTTTTTCGCTCTCCCGCAACGTACTTTTTTTTGGACAAGTATCTCCCTGTCCACTCCGCGTGTCATTTCTCCACCAACGTACATTCCTCTACATATCATCCTCGCTATCACTACTTTCACTCTCATGGCTGACACTCTCGTCGTCGTCATCATCGTCATTCACGTCCCCCCACTCAATGTAATTCTCGCTGACAATCTTTTTACTCGTGGGCAACACCAACGGGTCGAATGGGAAATACCCTTCGAGGTCCAAAAACTCCTGCTTCTGCTTGAAATTGCCCACTGCGCTTGGCATCACCATCTGCCCGTTCGTCTGCATGATCCTCTCCCGCTTGTTGTGCTCGATGATGGAATAGCAATAGCACACGTTGAGCTTAGTCGCCAACTTGGCGAAAATAAACACCACCGTCTCGTCACAAAACTTCAACGGGTTGAACTTGGTGAGGATGGCCCGCTGGAAGAACGTCTCCAACTCACACTCCTTCATGAGCATCTCGTGGCGGAAACAGAATATGTACATCAACGCTTGGAACGCCACGTAAAACCTCTTGAACCGCTCCATCCCGCCGCTGCCGTCCACCTCTTGCTCCCTCTCTAGGATAAACTTGTTCAACCAGCCAACTAGATAACTGGCTATGAACACCACCTGGTGTTTGGACAACCCCTTGGCGCGGGCAATGTACGATGACAAGTACTGCATCGCCTTGAGACGCTTCTCCAAGATCTCGTTCGAGTTGAACGCCACATCAATGAGCAACACCAAGTACGAGTCAGCGAGCTCCGGCTGGTATTGCGTTATGTGAAACATCACAAACTGCACCAGCTTCGTAAAATGCGTTGGTAGTATGTGGCTCTTGAAAAGCGAGTTGATCGTGTTGAACAAGTTCACACCGTTGCCGTTGTTCAACTCTTCTAGGGAAAACGACTCTTTGGTGCTCGTCAACAACAAACTGATAATACTGTCGAGTTTCCCCAGGAGCGACTTGATGCTGGTGGTTGGCGTTAGCACCCACTCCTCTCCGTCGTCCTCCTCATCGCTCTCCTCGTCGCTCGACGACTCCTCCAACAACTCCTCGTCGTCCTCCTTCCCGTTAATCAACTCTTCAATCTCTTCATCCTCCAAATCATCCAACTCGTTCTGCAACTCCACGTCCAACTTGATGCTGCACTCAAAGATCAACTGCCATATGCTAAACTGCAACTCCGGGCAGTACCCGACAACCCTGACGAGATTCTGTACGTAATTCGTCAACTCGCTGCTGCTGGATGATATGTGGTGCGGGAAGTTCTTTTGCAACACTTGTGGGATCATGTTTATCGACGTCGGTATGTACTTCATGATTTTAATCAACACTTCGTGGTGACTGTCCACCTCCTGTCTGTCAAACTCTCTTACCAACTTGTTCGTCACCTCGTGCAAATACTTGGGCAGCGTCGACACCAACGCCACGAGAAACTGTGAATACGTCTGGGCAAACTTGGCGTACCCTTCGTGGTGCCTCACATCTAGCCATCGGTAGGCAAGAATGGCAAATATCATATTGTGGCACGCCTTGTTGTCCAACCGCGACGTGTTAGATGCAAGCCCCTTGAGCACAATGCTGAAATGCGATATCGTAATCGCCTCTGGGTCGCCAATGGGGAGATTTATCTTGTCGGTGATGGTATTTATCTGCACCGGATCGTCCTTCTCTAGTGCCACCAACGCCGACTTGACGTACGAGGAGTACATCTTTTCCGAAAACTCGTCGCCGCTCATCGTATTCTGTTTCTTATTGGGGATATCTGTCGTCTCGATGGGTCTCTTCCTGGGTATAGGGTCATGTAGGGACATTGCTTTGTAGAGATGAAGGATGAGGAAAGAAGAGAAAAAAAATTTTCTGTCAGATTTTTCTTTAGGATTCGTGAGAACTGTTCAAGGGGTGTCGCCAATGATAGTACAGCTCCACTCCGTCGTCTTACTCAACATCGCAGACACCCTCACACGTCTACTGGGGAACCCAGTTGGTTTGTTGTTAGGGTATGCTACCCAAGATAAGATTGTTGTCGTCACCTCGTTTGAGCTTGCCCTGGAAGACGCTGGATACGTCGAGGCAAGGTACAACTTGTTCAAGGATGTCTACCCCCAGTGCTCAGTGGTCGGGGTGTACCGGCTCAACGGGAAGGACGAGCTGAAGTTGGGTTTGGTACAGGGAGTCGACCGTCCGGTTCTCCTAACGATCGACGATTCGTTCCAGCCCCAGAGCTATGTCGGTGGTGAGTTGGTCAAAACGGTTATAGACTCCAGCGAAACAGAGGTCATTGCCACGTCAACAATCGCCAACAAGAAGTTCAAGTCAAAGGAACAGGTGTCGGTCAAGGATTTCGACGAGCGGTTGGACACGGCCTTGACCAAGCTAAGCAAAATCTCGGAGAGCCCCATTCCCGACAAGGAGTTGGTGTTGCTCGCAAACAACTTGGCGTACAAAGGCACTAGAGACAAAGAGAAGGCTGCTACAGGTAGAGCGGCCGCCGACTTGGCTCTGATGACAGCTCAATTGTTGTATAGATGAATACACACCCTAAACCCTCTCATTCAAAAACCCGGCAATCAAGTTGTAACTATACTTCCCCTTGAAGTCCCCCTTGAGCGCTCTCTTCCCACCGAGTCGTCCCGCGTAGTCTAACGACTCGACGTAAACCAAACCAGCATGGATACCACCAGGCTCGGTAAAATACTGCACCTTGCCGTCTTCGTTGATCAGGGCCACAAAGTCGTCAATACCGTCACGGAGAGTCTCACGCTCCCCGACAATGATGAGCGTGTTTGAGAAATCAACCCTCGACCAGTCGTCCGCCAGGGTGAGATTGATGTTGCCCCAGTACTTCTCCCTGAGCGCCTCGGGCACACCCGCGATCCACAAATTGCCCAACGAGGTGTCGGTAGAGCCCAAGTCCCCCCACGTATCGATGCCCCTCCTGTTGGGCACCTCGGGAGCTATAGTTGGCTGCACCCATGGCAGCACGGGGATCAAGGATGCCGGCGCAGGCATGCTACCAATGTCCGCTTTGAGCGTGCGGTTGAAATCAAGCAGCATCTGGAGCACCTCCTTCGGGTACGCTATGGCTCTCGCAACAGACAACGCCAAGTGACCACCAGCGCTGTCCCCAATAAGATGGATTTGGTCGTAGCCTGCTTTGACCAAGTTGGAGTACGACTCTATCGCTTCAAACGTCTGTGTGGGGAACGCGTGGTCAAACATCGACAACAGGTAGTCAACCACCATGATGCTCAACTGCTCGGCCACGTCGTCAGACAACGCGTAGTGGAGCGACGCAGCAAACGTGAGCTGGCTCTTGAACATGTTCAACAAGTAGCCACCGCCGTGGTAGTAGACCAACACCTTGGGGCTGTTGGCTTTGTGCACCCAGTACGATCTCTCGTCAAACTTCTCGCCAAAACAGTTCAACGGCTTCACCATGGGGCTCTTGGAGAGTTTCTTGAAGACGCGCTCGATGGGCTCGTAGATAACAGCCTTCATGTTCTCCTTCTTATAGTCCCCCGTAAAGTGGAACTCTGTGGAGAGCAAGACGTTCTTCCACAACGAGTTCTTGAACTCCTTGTTCGTACGACTGTAGACGGTGCCGACGGTGTAGTAGAGCACGACCGCCTTGATGACGACGAACGGTAACGAAAGTAACTTGGCCAAAAAGTCGATGGTAATCATTGGTGATGTGTGAGAGAGATAAATTAAGGTCAAGAAATTTTCTCCTTGCGATTCTCAGTTCCTTAAAAAAGAAATGAGCATGGAGACCTCTACTGCCGATACGGCGAAAAACGCTGTACGATCGGCTCCAAAGCAAAAGAAACGCGCTGGATCCAGCAGGTGGCTTAAACACAAACTGAGGCTTAATGTTCAAAAAAGGGCACGCCCAAGAGTAAACACGCGGAGCTTCGCGGTGCGTGACAGGGTCATAGCACCGGCACCACTGGCAAAACGCTCCTTTCGAGATAAAACTCCCATCACGACCAATCTAGTCTTCTCCAAATATCTAAGCCATGGTTATTACTATACACTACGAACCTAACAGCTTCTTTTCGCCATTCTTGCCGATGACAGTAACATTCTTTGCCTTGGCCAAGGTGTCGACGACGTTGTCCTTCTTGGGCTTCTTTTGCGGGTTGTTCTCCATCACTCTCTTTCTCTTCCTCTTCAGTGCTCTTCTCAACCTCTTCTTCTCCTCGGGGGTCAACTCGTCCTTGGAGTACGACAACCCGGACTTCAACTGGAACTTGCCCTTGGCGTCATCACCGACCTTGTACAATGGCTGGGTCTCCTCATTCACCTTGATCTCAATAGACTTTGTCTTTTTCGTGGTAAAGTTGGAGGACAACCCGTCCAAGTTGCTCGACACTTTCTGGAACAACTCTGTAATCTCCTCTTTCTGCTTGTTCACCTCCTCATTCTCGTCCTTCACATTCTGAGTATACTCGTCCTCATACTCCTCGGCCAACGACTTGGACGACTTCTGGTCACTGAGCTGGGCTCTCTCAGCGCGGTGGTGCACTTCGGCCATGGTTCTCTTTTGGAGATCATCAAACTCTCCACTCATAATCCTCTTTCTGATTAGCGACTCGAGGGTTTCATTGATCTCGCTGGCAACGGGCGCCTCCTTGGAATTCCTATCAAAGTCGACTTCTTCGGGCAACAACGACAGGTCTGGTCTCTGTGTGGACGTCACTTCACCCTTCATTGTCCATTTCTTTTCCGCAATCATCTCCTGCTCCAATCGTCTAATCTCCTTGTCTAGCTCTAGCTTCTTCTTCTCAAACGTGGATAGGTTTTTGGGTTCTTCTGGCTCCCCGTCTTCGTCGGCAAACAAATCTAGCATGGCAGATCCAACGGCATCTTCATCGTTGAACTCGACCTCTTCCTCTTGTTCTTCCTTCTGGGCAAACTTTCCTGGCTTGTCGTAAAAATCGTCATAGTAATCCATATCGTCCTCTTCTTCGTCGTCACCCGACAAACTGGAGAAGTAGTTTATTTCTTCGTCGTCGTCATCTTCGTCGTTCTCCATGGCCATGACTGAACGCTGGAAATTGTCCAAGTCAAAGAATCCATCATTCAATCCAAAGGAGTCTTTGTTGTATGAGGGAGGTTCTTCAGGGTGGTCATCGTCCTCCTCCTCGTTCTCCGGCTCTTCTTCTTGCTCTTCTTCTTGCTCTTCCTCTTCCTCCTCTTGCTCTTCTATGTCTTCCTCTTCCTCCTCTGGTTCTTCCTCTTCCTCCTCTTCCTCCACCGATTCTTCCCCCTCAATCCTCTCTACCACACCCGGGATCCTCTCCCCGAGCAACTTCTCGCCCACTCCATCCAACACCATCTTTGTCTGGCCAAACACTTGCGTCGAATCCAACCCATCCACGTAAATCTCATCCAACACAGAATACTCCTTTGTCAACGGGTCCAAGAACGACTTCGCTAATAGATTGAAATACCCGCTCTTCTCCTTCAAGTTGAAGATCTCCTGGGGCTTGTCTTGCAACAACTGTAGTATATCCTGGCTCATGGTGGTCTACCGAGATGAGTGTATAATTTTTTTCTCTGATGAGCAACGCACAATTTTTATACATTTTTTTTTTTCTATAACGTCTATACGGGTATCACTAAAAGCTAGCCATGGCGTGCAAAATCTGCGCAACACTGGCGTTGACTAACAAACTCTTCTTAGCGGGCTTCGAAGGGTCGTCACTACAGAAGATAGAGTTGTCCTGTGTGAAGCTGCCGGAAAACGACGCACTGTACCTTTGGTAAGTGGACGCCGTGGATTTCGAAATCAGGTTGAAATACAAGCTCTGGTCGTGTGGGTCCTGCAAGTACTCGTAGATGTAGTTCCCCTGCCTGACCACCTCGTCCTTGTACTGGGCAAACTCGTCGCTCAACTGGAAGGCGTCGGCAAACCCGACAAACAACAAGTGCACATACTCCAAGTTGTTGTTCCAGAGACCGTTGTCGGTGTAGAAGGCACCGCTGGTGTCGGTGGCAGCCAGTGCCAACTGCAACGCCTTGTCCAACAAGTCCTGGTCGTTCTTCACCTTGTGCAAGTGGGCCAACGTACTGAGCGCGCACCCCACGGTGTACGTCAACTTGCCCTTGTCGATATTCGACAAGTCGTTCTTGTCGGTACCGTCGTAAAACAAGTGGTCGGCTGGGTCCTGGAGGTGGTCAAACATAAAGTCG
Organism: Candida pseudoviswanathii; assembly: GCA_030565125.1. Classification (NCBI taxonomy): domain Eukaryota; kingdom Fungi; phylum Ascomycota; class Pichiomycetes; order Serinales; family Debaryomycetaceae; genus Candida; species Candida pseudoviswanathii. The sequence goes on along the minus strand of JAJMBE010000034.1, from coordinate 95,865 downwards.
ACACACTGCTGGGCAAAGTCAATCAAGGAGTCGTCGCTGCCGTCAACCTCGTACAACCTGACGGCCGTCAATGCGGCTTCAATGGTGGAAATCGACGCAACGTAGTTCTGGTCTTTTTTCCAGATAACACCACCGTTGGGACCCCACTGCGTCTTGATGTACGCCATGATGTCCTTGGCGTGCTGCAAGTAGTCGTTGTTTCCCGTCAACTTGTAAGCCTGGATAAACACCCACGCGAGCTGCGCGTTGTCGTCGGAATAGATCCCGTCGCCGTTGCCCGGGGTGGCATAGAAGGCGCCGGTGTTGGAGTCGTGGTAGTCCATGATTCGTTCCAATGTGACATCAATACCAGACTTGTCACCGGTGTTGGCAACGGCTTTACCCAACACTGCCATGTTCCACAACACGGGCACGGAGTAATCGCCGTCGCCACAAATCTCGTCATCGTCGTTCCACTTGCCCTGGTTGGAGACCCAAAAACGTTGCCAGAGTTTGAACACGGTGTTGTAGAAGGAGTTTCCTGTTTGGGGCAGGGACGAGAGCACGGAGTTGGCTGCTGAGACCGGTGCGCTAGCAGAAGGAGCACTGGAGGTGGAGTGGGCCGAGCTCGAACTGGTGCTTGTTGCTGGTGGGGCAGTTGTCGGCGATGTGGTCGGGGTTACGGTTGCGGTCGCGACGGGAGCGGCGGCGGCATTGGGGTTGACCGTAACGATTTGGGTTGGGGCTGTGACCACAACGGTACGAACGATGGTGTTGACCGGAGCAGCAGAAGTCAAGGACAACAACAACACGAAAAGTGGATTCATTGTTGGGTAGGGTGACGAAAACTGGCCAGCGCAAACACAGACGACATTTCCTTGACAATTTATAGATTCCCACCTCCCCCTTTGGTTAATTGAAAAATTTTTAGTATCCGAATTGCGAGGGACGAGGTGTGTGTGTGTTCTTTATCTCTGAAATTATTACTAAAGGGGAAAAATTTTTGCAGCTTTTTACCAAACGTGCGTCACACATTGATCCATGAAACAAATTGTTTACCTAAACATTCTGGCCAGAGCAAACAGGGTGAAGAAAAAAGCGAAAGGGATGAAAAACAACACACACACATTTCAGACATCCACAACACCATGCTGCGTGTATATCATCATCCGGCGCTAGTCAACCCTACCAGATGGCTCGGGTCACCCAAGAAACATGCCGCAGAGTTGTACCACCACGGCAGCTACGCACCCCTTGGAAGCAACCCCTTCGCCCAGGCACTTACCAGGCTCGAGGCCAGCTCCCCCAGAACAACAGCACCCCTTGGCGCTGGAATTCCCATGGTTGTTTCCGCAGAGAATTTAAATCTGGGCAAACGACAACTCACACTTGTTCCAGCGATGGGCGAAGAGATTCACCGGCCCAGCAGGTTGATGATCAATAGTTGCAAGTACATCAAATCAATGATCAACAACCCCAGGGCCACTGCCAAACTCGTGCCCTTGCAATACATCCAGAAGAACAAGCTCTCCAAGGTGAGGTTCGTATTGCCAGAGTCCACCCTAACAACCATAGAGGAAATGTACCGTCGGAGAATACAGAGCCTAATCGCACATATCGCCAAGGACGATTCAGGAGAGAATGGCATTGTTTTGACGAAAACGGAAGTGCCAGTGCAAGTTCAAGGGGGGGTCACTTACGTAAGCAACCGTGGCGTGTGTGAAGACAGAGAGATTTACATCGACTACGACAAGCACCTAGAGCTCTCACGCCTAATAATAATGTACACTGATTATAAATATCTATAAAAATTTATACAACCCAAATAGTTAAGAACGTCATAACCAAGTTTGTAAAGAACGATGGCTGGTACACAGCACCGCTGTTCTTCTTCGACGACGTGGAAGAGGCACCGCTCTGTGGAGCCACGCTCGACAACGTGGTTGTGGCCGCAATGCCGGCTCTGTTGACCCACGAGTTCACACTCGAAGCGTCGACCGTGTCGTCGAAAGAGGTCGAGTTGGACATCCACACCACAACGTCACCGTTGGAGTCAAACGCAACACCGCCCATCATCGTGGCGTCCAAGTCACGGTTGATGTACCCTGGAGCAGGCAAACCGGTCTCGATCTCGTCGGTGCCCTGGTAGTCGTGGAGCGTGCCGTACAAGTGGAGGTACTCGGTGGTGTTCATCACTTCAAAGATATCAAACTCACCGCACCCGGATCTCCAGCACGAGCAGTTGACGTTGTTGGAGTACTGTGACGTCCTTGGGATGTGCGCGTTCAAGAGCCAAATGGCCGGCATGTTGAAGTTGGACATCGACGTGTCGGTGCTGGTCTCGTTTGGCATCTTGAACTCAAACAAAAACATCTTGGTGGTACCGTAGAACCCGTGGTAGGCGGGGATATCGTCTCTGTAAACCCCACAGTCGTTGTTGTAGCCCGACTTGCCACAGCTCACGTTGGAAAAGATGACGTACTCGTCGTTGGAGCCGATCAAGGTGTTCTCTGCCAAAACGGTCGCATCGTCAGCCTTTGAAACACCGTCGGAGTCGGCGTACGTCAAACCCACGCCCAAGCACGACGAGTTCCTGCCGGCTTTGGTCAAGAAGGTGACGTTGTCGCTGGTACCGCTGGAGGCCTCGTAGTAGCTCACTCTGTTCCAGTTACCTGAACTGTCCTCACCGTATGTGAAACCGTCGGAAACATACGCGGCAAACTTGTTCAAAATCAATGGCCCACGGAAGTGCACGGAAAGCTCTTCGTTCAACGGGGCGTTAGCACCTGAGAAACTCACTGGGGTGCTGTTGACCTCACACGAACACGAGTCGGAGTAGATATCACTCAACTTGCTCACCTGGTTGTAGGTTCCGGTGTATCCTAAATTGTCAAACTGGAGGACCTCGACCTCTTGGGTGGAAGCTGCCAAGCCGGAGAGCAAAGTGGACAACAAAACAGACGAAAACAACATTGTAGAAACGAATGGAATAATCTGGTGGTCCTGACAAGAAAAAGGATAAAGAAAAAAAAAAAACAAGGGGGAGGAATCGGACAATCTTTTTATAGATTGCAGAGCGTGCGGATACAAGAGAATTTTTTATGCATGGCTTAGTCAGTCAACCGGTTATATTTTGTCACCCCCCATAGACACATGGCAATTAGATATCTGGATCGGGCCAAAAAGTAAACACGTCAAGGGACATGCCCATGGAGTGGTCCATCAGAAGAACCCCATGGAGACCCCAACGAACACCCTCTTGCCCCTCCCTAACCCTTCCAAGATATCCGAATGTTTTTTTTCGCCAAGGGTATAGCCTCGAAAAATCTTGCGCCTCATGCACCAGAAAGCTAAGATCTCTTTGACGTCACGTGCTCGCCGGTAAACTTCCGGTTGGCCAAACCTTTTTTCTTCCTTTTTTTTCACACGTAGCCCATCCAATGAATTGCTGCTAATAAACTTCTCTCAAAACGCCATGCGATTCTTACGTCATTACACCACATCGCCCTTGCTGGAGCCCTTCCGACTAACCATGTCGCGGGTATCGTCCCAAGCCATGATCCTAACGTCGGGCACCGCCTCCAAGCACGAGCTCCACGGGATGACTCTAGGATCGGTGTGTTCGCTATCGGTGTTCCCCAAGCCATTGGTGCAGTTCAACTTGCACTTGCCGTCGTACACGTCTTCGGAATTGCACAAGCACCGGTACCTAGCATTGCATATATTGCCACCTACCCCACAGTCAGTGCACTTGAGCAGGATATTCGCCAAGGGCATCAAGAGCAAGGACGGGGAGATCTTTCACGAGAAAACCAGACCCTTCCACCGATTGAAACACCACGACGACTACGTGTTTTATGACATTGACGAAATAAAAATCCCCGTGCTAAGCAACGTCGAAACCACCATGATCTGCAAAACACGGCAGAACTTCCTTGTGGATGAGCACGAGATCTGGGTGGCCGACGTGGTCGACATCATACAGAACGAGCACTACAAGGAGAAATCGGGCGGCATACTATACTTTAATAGGGGATTCCACAAGATCGGCCAACCCTTGGTTGAAGAGTAATGTATATTTAACCTATAGTTCATTGTACTCACGAGTCAAACTCTCCGTCTCTTGGATGATCCTGGGCAAAATCGTTTCAAACTTCTCATTCGTACGTCTGGTTCTCTTCGTGAACTTGGCCAGGATCTCGTTCTTCTTGATGTTGCGGAGATCGGCAGCCAAGCTCTTGAGCTCTTCTTGTTTGGCAACCTGCTTGTTGACCAACTTTTGGTTCTTGGTCACGGCCGTGTTGAGCTCCTGGTTGACACTCTTCAACTCCAACTTGGTCTCTCTCAACCGAGACTCAAAATCGGAGTACTCGTGCTCCAATTGCGAAATCTCACTAGCCTGCTGCGACTCCTTATCCTTGGCCTGCTTCTGCAACTCCTTCTCCTGGTCGTTCAACTCGGCAATCTCATTCTCCAAGCTCTGGATCTCATTCTCGAGTTGCATGACAAAGTGCTTCAACCCTTTGATCTTGCCAAAAACACGGTTGTCGTTACCCTGTCGGTTCTTCGAGATCCTGGTCTTGAGTATCTCAATGGAGTTTTTCATCTCAGTGACCTTTTTATTCTCGTCTTTCTTGTACTTTTTAATCTTGGCTCTGGAACTGTCAATGTTGTTCATAATCGACTCGAGTGACGTTTGCAATGTAGCCAACGACGAGGTCTCCTTGATGGACTTGTTGACAACCTGGTCGTCCCCGTTCGTTGTGTTCACCACAAAGTGGTTCAACACCTTTGAGTCTGACAACACGTCGACTTCGTACTGAAACAAGGGAGTCAACCCGTATATAACTAGGTACTCCTCGTCGATAACCCGAAAGTACGACCAATTGACCCTGTTCAACCTGATCTCGATATCCTCCGGGATGGTGTCGAGCAACTTAACAACCACTTTCGAAGAGTCGATCGCCACGGTTGCCATTGGAACGTTAAGCCGCACGTCGTACTCCGTGAGGAACTCGCCGCCTTCGTTTTTCCTCTTTGTCAGCTGGCCGTTGAACAATGTTGGAGTCTTCAATACCGCCTTGACGGCAGCGACGATCGACCAGAATGGCTGGACAATGATGGTGTTTTCAATGAGCGTAACGTTTGGCGAGATTGTCGTCGTGATCAACGAGGTAGATGTGGTGGAACTGGTCAACGACGTCGTGGTGCTTGTGGTGGTGGTCTTCATGGCTAAGCTCGACAACGAAGAAGCCCGCATGCGGTTCTTGATCACCGACAACTTGCTGTTGAACGGCGACATGATAAAGTTTTCAAAGTTCTTGAGCGCCACCGAGTAGTTCTGGTAGTAGTTGCCTCTGAATTTCGGCGCGTTGTTGATCTCGATGTTTAGCAACTTGTTGTCGTCGACATTGATGGAGATGTCGTCGGCGATGTTTGGTATGGAGCTCTGGATGATGGGCGACCTCCTGCAGAATAGCTGAATGATGGTGTGGATGCACAAAAACAAATACACCTGGATACCTACTTGGTTGAAATTGAGGTTGTTTATGTATGCCATGTTCTTGATGCTCGAAAAGATCTGGAACGAAAAGTTGATCCAGTTCAAGACATAGTTGACATAGTTTATAATGATAAAACACACGATCGCGTTGATCAAGTTGCTGTTGAAAATACGATTCTTGTCGTCGTACTGGATTTTGGTGGTGACTTTTTTGGAGGAAATGGAGTTGATGTAGTTGATGGACGACGAGCCAATAAACTCGCTGGCGACGATGGCCTTGGAAAGGATCACAAGGTAGTTAAAGTAGCTTTTCTTCTTGACAACCTTGCACAACGAGAAAAACACCAAGCAGTCAAGGATGCCCATCTTGATGAAGGTAAAGAACGACCTCTTGAAGTTGTCAAACGTCAACTTGTGGCTCTGTGGCAAAATCACGTTGATCAAGAACCGCCCGCCCATAAAGTTGGAACCCAACATCAAGTACACCACCAAGATGACCAACGACACGTACTGTGGGAAGGAGAGCATGATGAAGACCAAGGACAAGATGTCGCGCAAGCTGGAGGACGACGGGAAGTTGGCTGTCCCGTTCTGGTACTGGTGATGGTGGTGATGATGATGATGATGGTGGAGGTCCAGCAGGGACGTGGAGGAGGTCGAGCGAGGTGTGGTTGCCTTCTCCAAGATCTCCTGGTTCACGGGCTTCCCATTGGAGTCGTGGTAGTGGTGGTGATGGTGGTGGGACGTCGACGACGAGTGCGGACGCGTCATGGGTGATTTCAACTGTGTCGTGGATGCTGCTGGCAGGTTTCTGTTTGTAGTCAGGGTTTGCTGCATCGCATGAACAGTCTGCCTGAGTAAAAAGGAGTGTGGAAAGACAAGAACTGAACAACTGCTACAGTAAACGGTGCAAATAGTAATATAACAGGTGGTATCAGCAACTGTGTTCTCTGTGGTGGGTATACTCCTGGTTAACTGAAATGGCAGCCAGGTTCTGCTCGTCTTTTTTTTTTGACCGCTAATTTTTTTCTTCCTAGCTTCGGCGTGGAAGAGAGAGAGAGAGAGAGAGAAAAAAAGGAGAACAAGAGCGAGGCGAATAGAAAATTTTTCCTCTCACTTGTTCGATCTAGGTCTCTTGACAGGTGGGGGGAGAGCAAGAACAAAGGCGGGAGTTACTTGAACGTCTTCTATGTTCCTGATTGTTGGTCAATGAGCTTCGATGTACAGTAGCATTTAGAGTTTTTAAGGAACCGTGAAGCCTCACCTTGATGATGACACAATCTCTATTGCATGTGTCATCTTTTTTTTCTTAACAGGCACGCGAGTGGTAACTAGGTGGGTAGAGTGGACGATACCACGGCTGGGGCACTAGATTCGTAGAATTTCCTCAAGATTTTGAACAAAACTTCGACGAAAAGATGAACCCTTGAAAGTAGCCAGATATCCGCTGGCACACGCTGCCACCGAGGTCCATCACACCTCTTGCTTGGCAGTTTTTTTTGCAGCCTGTCGGCCAATCAGCGCCATCACACCAACACTTCAACTCTGGTGTTGGTGAGCAGACAACAAGTGTGACAAAAGTGGCGGGGGGGGGGGCAGCGTAATGTTTTTCCGCGACAAACCGCGGACGAGAAAGTCAAACGGTTTTAAGCTTCGATACATATGCACAGTTTTGTTTTGGTTTTAAGCTTTTGTATCTCTCTCTCACCACAAGCGGGATATCTTGATTTGTTGAGTCCGAATTGTCAGTGGAGAATCCAAATGGAGGTTGTTTAAATTAGCCCATTCTTTATCCAAACGTCGGTTATGTAATTTAGCAACTGCTGCTTAAATTTACTACGGTTATAAGTTTACCCTGCAGGCTCCTTCTAGCTTCCCACACACACACAAGATGGTAGAGTGTCGGTCGAGTTTTGTGCGCGTGTGAGCTGGCGCCAACCACAAATACCATAGCAGCGCCCTTTGCCCAAGAGAGACATGCAGCAGGAACTAAATCAGTTGTTAGCCGGCGTCTGATTGGTTGGAACAGTGATGGTGCGTGGAAACACCCGCGTGATCTTGTGGCGGCAACAAACAAGGAACGGCTATTCTAGAACTAGTGGGGGCGGAATTGACTTACGTCACGGGCTCTCTTCAATGGCGATTCGACAACAATCGCCCATGTTTAATCCGAGTCATTTTATTTGTCTTTGGCCATTAGGCGGAATTTCAGACATTTGTTCGCGCTGGTTTTGGTTTTGGTTTTGGTTTTGGTTTTGGTTTTTTTTAGTCTGCACAGCAACCAAACACAATGTATATGCACGCTGTACTGTTGAATAAGTGTAAAATCGAAAAAAAAGGAACAGAAAAACCAAAACAACGAATGGCACCAAGGGGGAGTGATTACATATGGTGGGCAGTTGAGGGGTGGACCCAGTTTATTGGCGGCTGTATCTGGCCGTGCGTGGTCGGTTTTCACCTATTTATAATACCGTCCTTTTTGCAGGGCAATATTTTCTACAGATATTAATTACCTGGACAGTACGTGATTTTGTGTCACGCATGTTGTGCGACATTTTTTTTTCATTTTAATTAATTTCGAATTGCCTTGCCATTGAGCAAAGTTTCTTTTTCTCCTTTTTTTTTATTTAGCCAACAATGAAAGTGGAGGCAGGAAGCACACGGAGTGGAGGAGTAGGAAACAAGCACACGAAGATACCCGATGATGTTTGGAATTAGAATCCTTGCACGGTTCACCCACAAAATCAAAACCCAAAACAGCCTGCTGCCAGTGCCAATCAGAATCACCAATGATGCGGGTCAAGCAACACAGCAACATCGGCCGAGGTCACAAAACCAAAGCCAGAGAAGCTTTTCTTTTGTTTCTGTTTTTGCTCTACAGATGGTGCACACAAACAACGGGAAAAAAATCCCAACGGTTTCAATCTCCAAACCATTACTAAAATTAGCATGACACAATCAAACACCCACACACACACTTTCTTCCTTCCTGTTCGATTGTGTTCTTAATCTTTTTCGAACCATCCGAAAGGGGAGCCCTTTTCGACGTTGGGGGGGGGGGAGATCGTGTACAGCTTCCCGCAAAAAGGCACACAAATCTTAGCTGCGTGCGTGAGATGGGGATGTAGGCGCAAGCACTGTTTTTTAGTCAATCGAGCAACGTCACATCGGAAGCCTAACTTAGCGTGGGCGCCGATTTGGGGATGTGCAGAATAAGACAATCCTGTGTGTGTCTGTGTGTCCCATAGTATATGTACACTGGGGTAAAACTAGAACAAAAACAACTGGCCCATTCCCACAAACGAGTAAGCACACAATTGTTTTAAACGAGCTAAAGAAGCTTTTAGAACGAAGTAGACATGTGATGAGAAGGCACAAAAGGGCGGGATGCTCTCTCTCTAGGCACCAGCGCGGCACAATTACGTAGCAGCAGAGACCCCTAGTAAATGTAACCCACCTACGAGAAACAAGCTTTGCTGTAGGATAGCACCTGGAACGGATGGCATCGTCGTTATTGTGCAAAAAAGAAACAACCACCACAAGAAAAAGGAGGCAGCGATTCGAAATTGAGTGTGAAGAATAGCGGTTAAGCAGGAATGGCAATATGGGAGAGCACAACAATCGGAGCAAAGCGAACAATAGGAGGGACTAGTATTGTAATTATTATCTCGCTGGTGAGAGGTAGGACAATGCAATGCCACCCCCCAATCAAGCAATTGGGTTTCCCCTCTGATATTGTGTTCCAGGGCCAACTCCCGCCGCCAGCACCAGTGCGTTGGCGGTACAACTACCACCATGGACAGGATGAGAACCCGGAAATGTCACAAATTAACCACAGTGCACACAATTCACAAAACGCCTTAAACAACACAAAGCCATGATTTATTAGTTTGAAACTCAAAAAGAAAATTTTTCTTTCTCTCTCTCTGTCTCTCTCACTCACTCAGTTTGGCAGTTGGGTTTGGGAATCCAACGAAGACAAACAAACCAAACTAATACAAAAAAAAAATTACAAAACTTCGACATCTCTCTTTCTTCTTTCTCCTGTTTCAATACCAGTATCACCCACCAACAGGTAACCACTCATTTGACTAAACACACCAAAGCCTACACACCACCACCACCACTACCCACTGCGTATCCTCATTTGTCTTTTTTTTCTAACTCCGAGGAACAATACAACTGCAAAGGCACTCGCTCATCCATCACAAAAATTTTTCTTTCCACCCACTGGCAATAAAAGAAAAAAGCACGACATTTTTTTCTATCCCAGCGAGAGACAAAACAAAAAGAAAAAAAACTGTTAGAGGTCGTGTGTAATCCAACAATCCTCATCACATCAAATTTTTTTTTTTTCATTCATTCATTCAGCTACACTGGACTTAGTGGTTCTAAATAAGACTCAAAACGACGAACAAAAGCGAAGAGAAAAAAAAACACAACAACAACAACTACTCAAACTCAAACAACTTATTTCTTCTTTCTTTCCAACTCAAAGACATACCTCCCCCATCTTAGTATCACTGTTATAGGCACACCAGATACTACCCACAACTAAGGAGAAGTCGACACCACCACACCCACACCCCCGACTATATTCCATTCTTGTGTGATCTATTTTTTTTCCCTGTTCTCAACCAACAAGAAAGAACAAACCCACCTTTCATACCACAAAGTTATAACCGACCTCATCGTCCAGAGAGCAAATTTTTCTGTATATCTTCACACCCCCCCTCACCACTGCCATATATGAATCAAACCTTAGTAAAAATGATGAACTTGCCTAATGAAGACCCAAGTGTATCGGCAGAAGAGGCTGCTGCTGCTAATGTTGCAAACATCATCAAGAACGACGACTCGATACACCACCAGTACACTCATCAGGCTTACGAACAGCACCAGCAAGCGCAACAGCAGCACGCGCAGGCCCAAGCACAGGCACAGCAACAGCACCAACAACAGCAGCAACACGCTCAGGTGCAGCAGCTCCCTCACCACCCAGTCCACTACCAAGGACTTGCCCAGCAGCATGCGCAACAGCTTCCTCATTTTGCCATGCATCCAAACAACTCTGCTGCTGCCGCCGCTGCTGCAAACCAGCACTTGAGCCATTCCCAGTCCCACACGCCGCAGCCATACCAACAATCTGCCGGCATCCAGTTGTCGCACTACAATGGCCAATTGCACCAGCAACAGATGCACCACCAGTTGTTGACCCCAAACCCTTACCAGCAGCATTTCCAACAGCAAATGCATCCTCAGTTGCACCATGAAGATCACTTGAATATGCACTTCAACCCAATGACCTACCCTCAGCAACAAGCCCAGCAACAGCAGCAACAACAGTTGCACCCTTACGCTCACCAAATACCTACTCCTCAAGGTCAACAGGCACAACAGCAACAGCAACAGCAGCAACACGTACAACAGCTGGCACAACAACAAGTCCAACAAGTTGTACCAACGCCAATCCAACCAAGCTTGCATCAACAAATTCCTCATCCATTGTCTCACCACCAGACTCCACAGCCAACCCCACAGCCCCAGCAGCAGCAACAACAACAACAGGTGCAGCAACTGCCTCAACAAAGACAACCTCGCCAAACCAAGAAGCAGAAGCAGCAAAAGCAGCAACAACAGCAGCAACAGCAACAACAAAACCACTCTCCACACTTGACGCAAGACCAAGTGGATGCTCACACCCAAGCTCAGCAGCATCACATGGCTATGTTGGCTCGCGCTAACCAGAACGACATATTGGAGTCCTCCAACAGAAAGGTTGCTCCAAGATCAAGCGACTTGTTCCGTGTCGGTCCTCCATTTTCCATCACCAAGCAACACCAGCCGGTTTACTGTGCCGGAAGTGACATACCGGTCACCCCGTTGTTGCATGCTCGTATCGACAGAGGTTTTGAGATGGGCGAAACAGGCTCTTGGATTGGGTACAAGCGTAACTACTTTACTTTGGTGTCTTCATTCACTTTGCAGGACTTTGATTTTGAAAGATTCATCGGCAACAAGTTCTACACCTACGACAAGATCAACAACAAGGTCAACGGGTTCCCACCACACCACCCAAGCCACCCACAGAACCAGCCGCAGAACCACCCTAACCACCCTCACCACCAACAACACGCTGGTGAATGCAGAGTGCCAATCAGTTACTTTGCGATTAGGTTGGTTGCCAAGTGCTCCGACGACGACGTTGCCATTTCTTTGATCCAGCACACCGCCAAGAGAGACAAGGGCCCACAGTTCCCACCACCAATCTACCCTGCTGTCCCGGCCGACTTGCCAGACCACGAGACGGTCAAGGCCAGCTGTAACAAGCGTAACAACAGCAAGATTGAGACTATGAACAAGATTTTCTATTTCGACAGAGGCAACTACTACCAGGAATACAACTTGGACAGCATGAAGGACCAATCGATCTTGAAGAGCTACCCAAGCCAGTCGATATCCAGGGTTGCCAGATTTGAGAGAATCCAGTTCACGAGCTCCATCAGAGTCAAGAGCACCAATGCCACGGCTAGATACTTTACGTTGCACGTTGAGTTGTTGGGTATCATTGAGGACGAAGACTTGCAGATCCAGCCCATCTTGTTGAGCTCTGTTGAGTCGCCACCGTTGATTGTCAGAGGCAGATCTCCTTCCAGCTACCATAAGGACAGAACTTCTGGATACAGATCCACCAACACGCCAACTCCTACTCCGCAGTAATAAAGAAAGAGTATGAAACAACAGTCACCCGTATTATAGAAATAGTGATTACTTTTCTTTACACTGTTACTGCCCACATGTATGATTCAATTGACTATAGATTTTTTTTTTATTGATGATGATGAGAATATTGATTTTTTTTTTTACAACACCCACCACACGCCGGTTTCATCCCCGAGAAAAACAAACAAAAAAAAATACTGAAAAAAAAACAACGACTGCCACACACAGGGAAACCAACTCCCATCGACAAACTTGTATTATATAACTTTTTTTTTTTTACAAGAAAACCAAAAGGATGGTTGAGTTTTGAATGGATGAAGGAGACTGCCATTTTGTAACACTATTATGCATTTTCGTTTTTTTTTTTATATAACATAATGTAAACTTATCTTTTATTCTGGTTGGGTGTAGATGCGAGGTTATGAGGGCGGGTCTTCGGAGTGCAGCACGCACTGCATTGTTAGAGGGCAGGCCCGCGTACTGCCCCCCACCCCACCCCCGCAAGTCACAAATTGGCGTGATTTGATTTCTCGCCGTGAAGGCAGCAGCTGACCTTTAAAAAATATTCTATTGCTCGCCCCGAAATTCTCTCACATTTTATTCTTGTACTCAGCTGGCAACAAAGGGAAGAAAAAAATTCTCACCAATCTTTGGACAATCGGGAGAAAAATTCACCAGATATCACACACTCCCACAGCTGCCATTCACTTGCCTACTACGTCCCTTTAGTTTGCCTTTATCTTGTTTTAGATTTCCCGTATCACCCAATCAACAGTACACTCCCCATTTTTTTGCCACCCGCTCCAGCCTCGTCCAACAGATCCCGTTTTTTTCTCTTTTTCCTTTTTACCCCAGACCTTTTCTTACAGATAGTGTGACCACAATGTCGCCGAGTACCGATTCAGCCAACAGCAGCAAGAACGCCATAATACCGACAACACCGTCGGCGAAACCGTCGTACAGCCAGATACCCACACCCGGATACTACAGTAATGACCAATCAACACCCATCGAGGACGTCAAGATCATCGACAAGCAGAGCATACAGTACATCATCAAGTCAGGTATCGCAGGAGGTATAGCAGGGTCCTGCGCCAAAACCCTCGTGGCACCCTTGGACAGAATCAAGATCTTGTTCCAGACGTCCAACCCAGAGTTTATCAAGTACAGAGGCACCTTCCACGGGTTTATCGACGCCGGGAAGCGTATTTGGAAGACGGATGGGATCATGGGGTTGTACCAGGGGAATTCGATCACGTTGTTGCGTATATTCCCCTATGCGGCCATCAAGTTTGTTGCATACGAGCAGATCAGAACAATATTGATCCCCAATGACAGTTACGAAACGGCAGCCAGGCGATTTATGGCCGGTTCGTTATCGGGCTTGGCATCGGTGTTTTTCACGTACCCATTAGACTTAATTAGAGTTAGACTAGCATTCGAGACGAGGAACTTGGCCCACTCCCAGGTCCACCACGAGCACAAGGAGTTTATGTCGCACCGCCGCGGGAGGATATTGTCGACCGTGAGGTTGATCTACAATGAGAACCCGCCACTCAAACCCAGCGATCCTTCTTGGTTGAGAATATTAAGAACATCCTTCCCGTCGCCCATCCAACACATTGCCAATTTTTATAGAGGCTTTGCGCCAACCATCTTGGGGATGATCCCATACGCTGGTGTGTCTTTCTACACACACGATTTGTTGCACGATATTTTCCGATCCAGGTGGTTGGCCCCTTATACAGTTCAAGCACAGTCCGCCACGGCGCCACACGTCGTGGTGAGGAAAAAGGGCAAGTCGTCAAGAGAATCACGGGCGCCATTGAAGGCATACGCACAGCTTATTGCTGGTGGCTTGGCCGGGTTGTGCTCCCAGACAGCAGCGTACCCGTTTGAGGTCATCAGACGAAGAATGCAGGTCGGCGGTGCTGTCAACGGCGGCCAGTACTTGTCATTCGAAAACACCGCCAAGTTGATATACCGCGAAAGCGGGTTCAGAGGGTTTTTCGTGGGGTTGAGTATAGGATACATGAAGGTTGTCCCCATGGTTGCATGTTCATTCTTTGTCTACGAAAGGATGAAAAAAGTTTTAGGTATATAGACAGTAAAGTGTTTATCTTATTTATTTTATTTATTTACAAGAACGTCAAAAGAACCACCACCACTTCCTCTTGCCAGGCTTCGTGCCAAACTTGGGCGACGACGCGGTCATGTCCTTGATTCCAGACTTGGCCAAATCTTTCGCAATACTCGCTGTCGTGCTCAACTTGTCCGTGCCGATTCTAAAGCCCCAGCCCCTCAACAACTTGACGACGCCCGGTGTGATGGCCGCTGTGATGGGCACCCGGATGAAAATCAACGACTTGTGGATCCCGTACGCAATGGCAAACTCGGTCCACGAGAACTGGCTCCACAAGTACCCCAATGTCGATGTTGGCTCCTTCACCTGTGGTGTCTCCAGCTCCTCAATCTCCTTCTGGATCCTGTTGATCTCCTGGTGTTTCTTCAATTCCTCGTCGGACACACCGTACCCAAACACCTGCTTGACCTTATTCTCATAAGTCTCAATCGTTTCCTGCCCCATGGAGTGCACAAGGATATAGCAGATTGGCAAGTCAATCGCTGAGAGACCCAAGTACACGCCTAGTGCCGGGTACCCATATTCCTTCATCAAAGCAGCAATGCTTTGTTTCTGCTTAGGCGTGCGTGTGGCGTTGGTCGTTGACTGGTATCTAAACGCTCTAAAGAACTGGCCGGCCCTGAAGGCTTGCCTTTTCATCGGGTTAAATGGGAACATTGGGTCGTTGCTCTGAAAGAGAGTTGGAAAAAAAAAAAGAAAAAAAAAACTGTGCGTTCTTTTGTCTGGTTGTCTATAAATTTACCTCCCCCCCTCGGTTTACCGAAACTGCGAGAAGTACTTTTCATCTTCGAATCTTGATTTCACCAAGTCGAGAACTTCCTCGGAATATACGTCTTCTAGTTTCTCGCCCCCGTTGATCACTCTGCTTTCGTGGTTCCTCTGTTCGTCTTTGGTCATGATCACCACGTTCTGGCATGTGGTGCCCTTGGATGGATCCCAGCGGGACAATGTCAAACGCGTGGAGTAGTTGGAGATTGGTGACTTTCCACGGTACACCTCTTCCAAAAGGTACCTTGCGTCTTGCATCGAAATCTGCACGCGTTGATCCGTCTCTCCTATTCTTGTCTGCTGTCCAGCAATGCTCTGTAACAAATCGTCATACGTCTTGTACCTGTTCTTGCCCTCAATCGGCTCCATAGGGTAACCAGCCACACTCGTCAAGATGAACGTAGCAATAGCCAAACCAAACATCCCGGGAATCGTGCCCAACACAGGCAAGATCCTCACTCTGAAATCCTTCAATGCCGACAACTGGTCGACATCTCCCTTGGTGAACTCGTCGTCTGGCAAGGGCAACAACTTGGCTTTTCTCGGGTCCGGCTTTTCGGCCGAGAATATCACTGGTATGCCATGCGTGATGCCCCTTTTCTTCAACACGATTCTAATCTTTTTCATCAACGGGTCTTCTTCGGTCTTGGAAATGTCGGCCATATTGATCCTGGTAGGGTCCAGCTTCGTGGCTGCACCACCAGACGACACCACAGGAACGCCCTTGCCGTGACAGTACGCCAACAAATCACACTTTGTGTCCAAATTATCAATGCAATCAACCACATATGTCGGGTTGAACTCTCCCCCATAGATCAACTCCTCGGCAGAGTTCATATCCCAGAGCTGGTTCCTGGCATCAATGTCAACCCAGGGCGCAATCTCCAACAAGTGGTTCTTAATACACTCGACCTTGGGGGTGCCCACATCTTTCAAAGTAGCCACGGCGTGCCTGTTCAATGAGCTCAACGAGACCTGGTCAAAGTCGATGATTCGCAAATGCTCAACCCCGGAACGTGCAAGCATGGTGGCGACCCAGGACCCAACGCCCCCGGCTCCAACAACAACTATACGTTGTTTCCGTACCTGTGCCATGCCGTCTTCCGTGAGGAATGCATAGTTTCGTGCAAGTTGTTCGCGAATGAGTTCTTCCGAGTGGGGTTTCTTCGATGGTGATTTCTTCTGCGGTTGTGGCTTGGCTAAGTAAGCATGGTATGCCTCGACAACACCAACAGTGATCGCAGCAGTCGCTAGCGCTGATAGCACAACGGTTCGTGTGGACATGGTTTGGTGGAAAGATAAACAGAGTAATGACCTGAAAAATTTTTCTTTACCGTTTTGTGCTCCGTTACTATACAACTGAGCATCTCGCTCTGTTTTTTTGCAATCAATACAATACATTAAGTCCAAACTGAAACTATAAACTCTAAAACTTAGCCTTGTCGCCCTTTCTACCAACTGTACACTTGATCAACCCGTTTGGATCGGAGGATGGGTAGAACAACTCCTTGTTGTCCTTGATGCCCTTCCATTCCAAGTTGAACAAGATGTAGTGCTTGTTTGGCAAGATGTATGTGACGGTGCCGACTTCCTTGATCTGTTCCAAGATCTTGTGGGCCATGTTGTACATCGTAGCTTGCACAGAAGGAGAGTTCTCCAAACAGAACAACTCTAAAGTGACGTCTCTAGCAGCAGTGTACGTCTTGTCAAACAATCCAGTCTGGCGCAAGACATCGTCCAAAGTGGAGATCTGAGATGGGTCAAAAGTCCAGCTGGCGTCAACGTCGGTAGACAAGATTCTGTCCTTGGTTGGCTGTAAGGTGGTGTAGTCACAGACATTGTAACCGTAAAACATCGAACCCGTAGACTTCAACACGGTCAAGTCCTTGATCGACGAAGTCAACTGCAACTTCTTGGTGAGCTTATCGTAGTTCAAAAAGGTACGACGCGTTTCTGGACCATCGTATCTGAACGAGTGAGCGTGGTCTTTACCATTCAATTGAATCTTGGTCCACTTGGACTGCACAATGGTGACTTCGATACCTTCGACGTGTGCGTACTTGGTGGTGAAGTGCTTAGCCAAGTGAGCAGCAAACTTTTCGATTGGCCACACGTCAGTGTTCTTAGCCTCAACCAAAATGGTGTTCTTGACGGTATCAGTTGGGACAATGGAGGAGTTATCGGCCTTGGTGTACGACTCGTCAAACTGACCTCTTAACAAAACCTGGACATTAGCTTCGAGAACGTCTTGCACGCTTGGGTTGGATGGGTCCTTCTTGACCTTCAAGAATTTAACGTTGGCTTTACCGTAAGTGGAGGAGTATAATTCAGATTGCATGGTTGGAGTTGTTTGTCTAGGGCTGAAATTTCTCTTCTCTCTCTCCTGGCTGGCCAGCGGAGTATTTATAGATTATTTTTCCAATTTATCTTATCAGCCTGGAACTTTGGCCCCTTGGCTGGCCTCGGTGATCTCCATTTCGCGTTCTGGAGAAATCCGAACTCTCGCTTCGGTGCCCCGGTCGCAAGTCGTACGAGAATTTCAAGGGTCTATAGACTGTGTTCGGTGTTTTCCTTTATTACTATATACCCATATTTACTCATTCTTCTTATCAGACTCACCAGCGGGTTCCTTTTCGTTCACCTTCTCGTCTGCGTCCTCTTCTGCAAATCGCAAGTTCTTGACTTTCTTGGTGGTGGTTGCGTCTGCCGCGCTCGAACCAGTGGCCTTGGTGGTCTCGGCCGGCTCCAAACTCTCTTCCAACTTTTCATCAAACACCAACTCAGCTGTTCTGATCCATCTTCTTCTTCTGGTGTACTTCGAGAATGTGTCCTCGGTGGATGGCTTCTTCCATGTGTTGTCGTAATAAATAAACCCTTCGTCAGAAGCAGGGTTGGCCGTGGTCTTGGATCTCTTGGAGCTAGGCAATGTTATAGCGCCGTCGTTGGTCAAGTCCAATCTCCATGTCTTGTCAACCCACCTCCATGTCGCGCCCTGTATTTTGGCGTCAACCGCGTGTTGCGAGTCGTCCAACGAGTTTGGCAATTTGAAGGTATCAATTGAGCTGCTCTCGTTCAAGAATTCGTCGGTCCAGGGCGTCCTCTCGTAGGACAACAAGTTGCTCGACCAGCCGATACCCAACCATTTCCTCTGGTTCTCGTAAATCACATATGTGAACCGCACGGGCTTGGTAGACTTATTGGCTGAGCTCGTGCTGCTGACCTTAGCAAATGCAGCTGCAAATAACGAGTGGTTCTTTGTCTCAGACAAGTCCAACCCCGTCAAGTAGAAGCAAATCAATCTGACAATCTTCAACTTCCAAAGAATCCTTCTCGTCACGATCGAGTACGACGAGTGGTATGTCAACAAGAAGATCCCGCTGAGTAGCAAGATCGTTCTTGGCTTGATCAATAAGAATGTCACAATCAAGTACACCGGAGTCAAGAACAACGTGGTGAATAACAATCTCTTAATGTCGTATGCAGTCAATGACAACGACGTGATGGGCAGCAAAAACAAGTCTGCCTTGATGCAAGTAGCCGTCAATGCTTGAACAACGTCGTCCAAAGTCGGATACAAGTTCGCTTCCTCCACAATCTTGCTGTTCAACATGGCGTACAAAACTAGTATCCCCACAAGAATTAGATGGCCCAGCCAGGTGACTAAACTCTCAAAGTATAGGACCACCAAGGAGTACAACGAGATGATCACGACATTGACCCAATAGTCATCGTTGGTCCACGTCGTTATGGACAAGAGCTTGTTGATTATGATCAAGTAGGGGTACGATTTGACCAATGCTTTCGACACCAGGGGCGGGGTCGAGGACAACAACGGCGACGATTGTGGTTTGGTTTTGATCTTGGCGTTGCCAGAGTCTGTGAAGCTGGCTCTCAACTCGGAGTCGCCGCCAGTGCCTGCTTCACTGGTAGTGGCGCTATCTTCTGCAACCACCGGGCGCTGTGGAAGGGAAGGTGCACCCCCGTCTTCTTCTGTTAGTTTTGCTGTTGATGACTTGCCGGTGCTGAGACCTGATAATTCCGCCTTGGACATGTTGATGTAGGGCCAATTGATCTCGTGAAGCTGTAGGAGTAGGCCGAATTTAGATTTACTTAAGGAAATATCCACCCTAACAAAGAAAAAATCAACAACGATTCCTAACGACACTTTCATATGAAGGTTATTTTTTTTTAGTTAGGAGGTGTGTGTGTGGGAGTGTGGGAGGGAGAAAAAAAAGACCACAACCAATCCTTTTGCTGTTTTGAGATAAAAGGTCAGAAAAATGACCCACTCCAACACACATACAAACCGTGTCCCTTTTATACCCCATGGCCATAGTCTAAAAAATAAAATCAAACTTTATCATATGCAAAACGCTGGGGTTTATTAATAGACATGGATTTCTCAAGCTTACTTTCAAAAGAAATTAACCAGAAGCGCAAGAAGGCAACGACAAAGAAGAAGCGGAAACTAGTTCAAGCGCCAGCGGAACCTGCGTCTTCACCAAAACAGGAAACCCCACATCCCATCGAGAGGGAGCCACAGTCAACGCCCTCCGAAAACGATGAGCTTACGGAAGAACAGTTAGACTTTAAATTGTCTGAATTGGGCCATTACGATAGCGCATTGTCAAAGTCCGATAAGGCTAGAACACTACAGTTCTTGTTGCAGCAGCAAGTGAAAAATACAAAGTACAAAACGTGGCTCGAACAGGAGGCGCCGTTATACCGCGACCCAGCCAAACAATCAATGACAGTGGAGTTGATCACAGACATAGAGCACACGTCCGATGAGGTGTGCCTAATACTACGGGTGTACATCAAAGAGTTGATCAAGCAGTGGGAGGAGTCGGACGATGAAGACCGGGAGTTGGTGCTTGAAACCAAAAAGAACCTCGTGAAACTACTATACAAGCTCCGGAGCCACAAGCTAAGCCAGAGCATGTTGATCTCCCTTCTGACAATCATATACCACCTCCAGCAAAACGAGTTCAACAAGGCCAACGAGAGCTACATGAAGTTGAGTATTGGCAATGTGTGCTGGCCCATCGGTGTTGTCAACGTGGGCATCCACGCTAGGAGTGCATCGCTGAGGATCACGGGCGCTACCAACGTGAGCAACATCATGTTGAACGAATCGACCAGAAGATGGATTATCAGCATCAAACGGCTAATCAGTTTCAAGGAGCGAGTATATAGCAAATAGACAAACTTTTTTTTCGCAGCATCTCCGTTAGGGTTACAACCCTGATGCGACTTTTTTTTTTCCACCAGCTCGCACTACTCACATTTTCACCACACCCTGCTGCTGCCTTCCCGGTAACAGAAAGAAAAAAAACGCCTGAAAAATTAACAACCACCTTACATACGTTAACCAACTACAGACACATAATCAACCATGGCCAGAGAAATCAAAGACATCAAGGAATTCGTTGAATTAGCTAGAAGATCCGACATCAAGTCCGCTGTCGTCAAGGTCAACTCCAAGATCAACGCCAACGGCAAGAAGTTCAAGCAAACCAAGTTCAAGGTCAGAGGTTCCAGATACCAATACACCTTGGTTGTCAACGACGCTTCCAAGGCCAAGAAGTTGCAACAATCCTTACCACCACAATTGAAGATCACCAACTTGTAAATCTCCCTGTTATAAGTGTTTGCATTAATGAGTTCAAGAGTCTAGCAAGTTTCATTTCCCGCTTGTGCCATCCCAGATTATAATTTTGTATATTTAATATATATATTAGAAAACAAAAAAGAAAAGGTTAGACCACGTCTTCCATCTCCTCGTCTTCCTCTTCTTCGTCCTCATTGTTCTCCTTGTTCTGGTCGTCCTCATCGATGCCTAGTCTGACAGCTCTCTCGGCGTCCCTCAATCTTCTATACTCTGGCTTCAACGTGTACTTGGAGGTGTATGGGCCCCTTTTTATCAAAGTAGCAATCGAGTCCAACGACTCTTTTAGGTACGACTCTGGCTGTCTTGTCCTTTCCTTCAAACCCTTCATGGACCAGTACTCGTACTCCTCAAACAATCTGAACAACAAATCCAACAAGTCCTTCTTTGGCATTCTGATGGCCCTGCCCTCGCTCTTGTTCTTGCCCTGTGACGATCTCAAGAACACCGAAGTGCTGGACCCCTTGATCGATGGTCCGGCGTTTGACTGGATAACCCCGGGGATCTCGTTTAATATAGTGACCTTTGGTCTTTCCTTTCCCTGCGTCATGTTTTGGCGCTTCATCAAGGACTCCCCCACCTTCAGACCCGTCTTGGATGGTATAACGGTACAGTCGTGGCACACCTTGCCCATCAAACTGGTCTTCTTTGGGATGGTCTTGACAAACGGAATGTACTTTTTCACCGGCTGCCCGTCCTGGCCTTCCTTTTGCACTCTAAAGTACCTAAACTTCCTTCTTGGCTGGAACTTCCTCTTTTCGGCATTTAGATCCTTCAACTGGGGCTGTTCGGGCATTTCTGACACCTCTGTCAATTCTTGCTTGAATTTCTTCAAGTTCTCTTCGGTAAATGCATACGAGTTGTTGACCTGTGTGTTGAGCATCTTGATGTCGTAATCATGTGGTATTTTATCGCTGCTATCTTCATTCAAGACGAGTTTGACCTGCAATTTGCCCTTGTTATCCTTTCTGATCTTGACGTTCCCAAGCTGTTGTCCATTCATGGTCTCCTTGTTTGACCACACATCCATCAAGTATCTGGGCAACTTGACCAACCACACCTTTTGGTCACCCCTACTTAGGTTCATGTCCAACGATTCGTTTCCTTCCAAGTAATCCTCTGGATCAGATAATATCGATGGTTCATCATCAAAGTTGTCTGGCTTTGATGTATCCTGCTTATCATCCTTCTTGGCTGGCTCTGCCGATTTCTTAACTGGGCTCGTCTTAACGGGACTTGGTTTAGCTGAACCTGATTTGATGGAACTCATTAGAGGAGGGGGCGTCAGATAAGGAGTTTGTTTGATGTTGGCTGTACTTTTTTTTCTCTCTTTGCTTTCCTCTCCTTTATTTTGCCAACCACCAACCCATGATTTTATCACCCCCACATCACTTTGGCGACAGGGGTTGTGGATACTGTGGCAACTCCAAGCAGGATGATCACTACGCATTGGACTCTCAGGTTAGTTCGAACCTGCGCAAGGAGTCGGTTATCATGGGGATAACCATCATACAAATGTTCTGCAGCGAGTACGACGAGCTTATAAACATGGGGTTCAGGAGATCCGGGTCGTTCACGTACAAGCCAGACTTACTAAGGAGCTGTTGCCGGTTGTTCACAATCAGGACGAACCTCTCCATGTGCAAATTGACCAAAGAACACCGAAAGGTGGTGAATCGCTTCATCAAGGAGATATGCCCAGACTTGCCACCACCCGAGAAGAACACATTTGACTTGAACAGGTTATACGAAGCCCAAGTGCAGTCCACGAGGTTCAGAACCAAGTTTGAGCCGTCTGGGTTCAGCAAAGAAAAGTTTGAGTTGTACAAGAAGTACCAGATTCACGTGCATAACGACGAGCCCGATGATGTCACTGAGTCGTCCTTCAAGCGGTTCCTCTGTGACACGCCTTTCCCCAAAGAAGAGGTCCAAGGAGACAGGAGCCAATTCGACGGACTCCGTCTAGAGTCGTGGGAGTCGTCTACGAAACCGCGCATTGGTCCTACCCACGAATTGTACTATTTGGATGACAAGTTGATTGCCATCTCGGTGCTTGATTTCTTGCCGTCGGGGGTGTCGTCCATCTACTTCATCTGGGATCCCGACTATGCCCACTTGAGCTTGGGAACGTTGTCTGGATTGAAGGAATTGCAAATGTGTCAACAACTCGGGTACTCCTGGTACTACTTGGGGTACTACATCGAAGACTGTGTCAAGATGAAGTACAAACTGAAGTTTGGCGGCGAACTACTCGATATGTGCAACGAGGTGTTCTTCCCGCTCGAAATGGTCAACCCGTTTATCAAGAATGGCCGGTTGTTTGTGATTGGTGAGAAAGACGAAACGTACGATGATGAGCTCGAGATAGAGAACTCGGGAAAACCCCTTGATTACAAAGACAGTGCGTATTACGGGAAAGAGGTTGTCAACGTTGCCGAGGATATCTACGGCACTGAGCACGTCAAGCAAAACGCCAAGAAGGCAAGACAGATTTTGAGAAAGAAGTTCAATATCGGTAGCAGTGAACACAGTCCACCAGATATCGTACCAGGAACCATACCGTTGTGGCAAATATTAGAGTGGTTTGACACTGGAGTTCTAGACGACGACTTCCCCGTGGAGATATGCATGCGACAGCGTATGCATGACTACACACTAGGTGAACTAAACGCGTTTGGCAGGGGCGTGATCATAGATTGCATCAGGGTGCTCGGACTCGAAAAAGTGCAAGACCTGGTGATAGTGATGTAAATAACAATACAAGCATATATTATCTACAAAGTAAAACAGAACAAACGACCAATTCCAATGGAAGGAGACGTCCAAAGGATGAGAGATTCTTTTTTTTCTTTTTTCACCTGGCAGATCAGAAAAGTAGACTGGAAACGAATGCCAAAAACACCGACCCAAAGAATGTTGTGGCGATTGACATTCCTTCGTTAGGACACTCACTTGAAACGCCGTGCATCGAAACATTGGTGTAGTTTCTGTGGGTGCTCTTTCTCCAAGGTAGCAAGGCATGGAGATGGTGCTTCTTGTCGCTGTCAGTGTACACGTTGTCGCTCTTGTTGTACAATTTTTCAGGCAGCACCAACTCTTGTTGTGGCTGTTGTCTGGCCAAATCTGGGTCCGGCTCATACACCTCTGCCGACAAAGCTTCCAACTCGTCAAAAACATACCCCTTTTCTATTGGCGTTTTCAACTCCTTCAACTGTACCGTGTCGTCGCTTTGAATGTACTCATCAATCAAGCTTGCCAAGCGCAAGTCGTTCGCCTCCTCGATATCAGCACAGGTAATCTTTGTCATGTTCGGGTAGTGGAAAACCAACGACTTGCCAATGATGTATGACTTTGATTTCTTGTTCAAGGACAAGAACGGATCGGTGTACTTCAACTCGAAACAAGTGCTGTTAATCATTCCGTGCTTACCCAGCAAATCACCCACCTGGCAGTATGCATCGTGCTTTTGCTCCTCGCACTCTGGGCTAGCATCGTAAGGGTTGAAATGCAATCCGACGGCTTCACAGTTGCCGTCGCCAGGAACAGATCTCTCGTGAATGTGGTAGTAGAATGGTCCTTCATTCTTGGGCAATCCGGTCATATCAATATGCACGTTGACATATCTGCCTTGTTTTGCGGTAAACACCACATTCCCCGTAACCTGCTTATTACCGCCAAATGGGAAATCCGCAATAGCAACAACGTTCTTCGGGTTCTTCTTGATCTTTGGCGCCTTGTCGGCAAACACAAACGATAATACTGTGAGTATTGCAACTGAATAATGAACAAAAATCATTGGTACGTGGTTGCAAATGCTAATGGTGAAAATCTTCAAAGGAATATGAAGATTAGGACAATGATGATGATCTTGAAAAGAATTGTAAAACTTTCGATGTGGTTCCTGTAGTTGAATGAATTACAACAATGACGATCCAAGCAAAGGAAGAAAATAATAAAAGTTCAAAAGAGATCCCAGGATGAGAAATATAAGGTGCAAGAGCAAATGCATAACAAGATGGCTTCTCTGTTATGTTTACAGGCTCAGATTGGCGCGCGCAACAAGTCCCGCCCGAAAGTTTCGCAACAAAAAAACGTCTATTACAAACTTATCGCTTCTTCTCGTCCGCCTCCAATTTCTTTTCCACCTCTGCTTTCCAGCCTTTTCTCTTTTGTCTCTCCTCGTAGGCTTGTTTGTTGGCCAACACTCTATTGACAATGTACTCAGTGTTCATATGGTCGTACTTGTGCTTGCCGATCTTGTCGAAAATGGCTGGATCGACCTCGTCGTACACACCTTCGTCAATCTCCGTAGGGCCGTGGTACACTTTGACAACATTGGTGCTTCCCAATTTCTTCAAAAACTCAGGAGTTGGCTTGTATGGAGCACCCAAGATGATGCCGTCAACGTATCTGCATTGCAAAACACACAAGGATCTTTCTAAAAGGTTCATGATTGGGTAGTTCAAGCCCTTGTATTCGTTGACAACAGCATCGTCATGGAGACCAACAATGACTTTGGCATTCAATCTCGAAGCTTCCTCGTGCGCAATCTTCAACACCTCGATGTGGCCCGGGTGGAACAAATCGAAACCGCCATCGATGTACACCACGTTCTCTGGAGCAGCCCCGGGGGCAACAACCTCTTCTAAAGTGTCACGGGTCAAATAGACAGCCGATCCTGGCTTCAAGCCGGTGTTATCGGTAGCGTAGCGCTTGAACCTATCCAAGTTGTCTTCACTCAACAATTTGTCGGTGCTCCTCGTGATGGTTGGGTAGTGGTGGTTCTTTGACATCAACAACATTCTCCCCACCAAATCCGTGGTGGAAATGTTGGGGGTACGCTTGACAACAACAAATCTGCCCAAGTCTTTGACAACTTGGTAACAGTCCTCTCCGTTGGCATCAGTGGTGATGTCGTCCCCGTGAACAACATACGGACAGCCGTACTTGTCCATGAATTCAGGGTCAGTCACGTATGGCGCATCCGGGATAGCCTTGGTTGTCCATTTGCAGGCTTCAACGGCCGTGATTCTTTCGTCCAACCTCATAACAGTCGGACCCTTGTTGGCCAAAATTTCCTCGTCAGAGTGAACCCCGACATACAACTCCTTGCCCAATTGACGTGCTTGCAACATAGCCCCCGCGTGTCCTAGCCGTGGATATTGTTAGTGAAAGGCTCTTTAGGAGCTGTCCAAGAAAAAAAATACATACCGTGGTGGGCAAAGTCAAAGCAGCCGTCAATCCAAATTCTGCAGTCTTCAATGCCTTCTGGTCTTTCGTACATGATTCTTTGGTGTTTATCACAAGAAAGAAAGAGTAGGGAGGGTTGCTGTTTGTCAACGTTTTTCCCACAAGAAAAAAATATTTGTTCTTGTATTTCCGACATACAAACTATCTACAAAAACCCGGATTGTTGCTGTCCAATCTCAATTGGCTCATTGCCACGGGGTTTCCTAAATGGATTCTTCGACTCCTGTCTTGGTGGCTCGCGCCTGGCGGCATTGCTTGGATGCAGCATATTCACACCTCTCGATTGTTGTTGTTGGGGTGGCTGCTGCTGTGGATAAGCACCAGAGCGATCATTGCCGCCAAAGAACGTCAGCGAGTTGGTTCCCGCAGTTACACCGGCGCCAGCATACCTCACGCCTCTTTCAGAAGCCCTCTCTTTGAGCATCTTCTCGAGGTAGACGTATATCATCCCGGCGTTTCTCGTGGAGCAGGCATGTAGCCAGCCAAAGAAGCTTCCAATCACTGGTGGGAAAGTAATCAAAAGGTCAAACATGATATTGGCCTGCATCTGCGCCACGAGCTTGTTTGGCAAGTTAAAGTTCTGTTGGGCAATGCTAATCAACCTGGCGTGCACACCGTACATGACGATGGGACCCAAAACGGGGAAAATCAACACGACCAATGGGGCCAAACCCAACCCACAGTCCATGCCGACCCCACAACTGCCCAAGAAACACTTGTCGTCTACCCAGGCTTGTGATTGTATCTTCTTCCAGGCTTTTTGCTCTGCCTTTGTTGACAAATCTTTAGGTAGACGAACCTTATTTCCATCCTTGTCTTCAAAAGGGTCGGTCTTACCGTTCCAGTGTTCTTCGGCGTAGTCGTTGAAATAGTCCATGGCCATGCCGTAGCCAGGGATGTTCTCGAGTTGGTCTTGAATCTGTGACATGGCTTCGTGTTGGTGCACGGAAAAGGCTGGATTGCCTCGATGGCTGAAATTTTTCTTCCCTCTCCATTGCTTTGACACCTGGGAGAATCGGAAAGAAAAAAATGACGCAAAATCGAGAATTTCTGCTCGGAATAGCGCGTCTCTATTTAACTTCCTTCCTGCTCACCGGAATCATCACCCCGTTGGTGTCTTCCTGGCATATATAACATCTGGCGTTCTTCTTCACTTTGTACCGCGTCAAGAAGCACTCCTTGCAGTAGACGTGTCCACACTGGGTGCGTATCGGTGATTTGTAGTCCTCTTTGCACAACACACACTTGAACGGGATGACATCGTTGCTTTTGGACTTGCCCTTGCCACCAACTTCCCAGTCTCGTCTGATGGGCACTTTTTGTTTCGATTCATCACGTATATGGAGGAACTTGCAGGTATCACCATACCCACAGTACCCAGTCTGCTGGAAATCTTTGCACACATCTGGCTGGAAGTCGGTTATGATGGTGGTCTTGATGTTAGCCGCAAGTGGCTTCAACTCTCCTTTCGCCAAAGGCTTCTGACTCTTGATCTCGACCGCTGCTGCGTCCGGTGTATCCGCTGGTGGTGGTGGTGGTGATGAGGAAGTAGTGCCCCGCGGTAGTAGCGATCCTCTCGTATTACTGTTCGCCTTCTTCGCTATCTGTGCATCCTCGTCTCCTGATTCATTGACATCTTCAATCTTTCGTTTTGAAACCTGTTGCTTCTTAACTGTTCTTTTCTTAAACATCTCGGCGTGAGAGGCAAATGACAAATCAGTTTCGGTTTGCAATTTTTTTTTTTCGGCTTTGCTCTTGACATTTCTCCAACTTTCTCTCCTCTTGCTACAGATCCCTCCCCCCTGGTGGAATAACGATGATCCCCAGAATCCTATCCAGACGGGCACCTTTGCTATCTCGGCTATACTCCATGGGTGCTCCTGTGTCGTATTTCAAACTATTCCCGCAGACATTCCCGCAAGGCGGTCCTCCGAAAGATTCGTTCTTGATCAGCGACAGAGTGTTGCGTCGTGAGTACCGGTCATTGCAAGGCGAACATCACCCCGATGTTTCTTCAGATAACGGCAAGTCGTCCGATATAAACAGAGCTTATACCACGTTGAAGAATCCATACACTAGAATTGCTCATTTTATCTACCTCAATCTGCCCAACCATGTCAACATCGCCGAGGATCTGGTGGCCAAAAAGTTGATCCAGGAGTACCAGCAGAAGTCAATGGAAACCTCGATGAACTACAAAGAGATGCTAATGCAGGTGTTGGAAGCCCACGAGCAGTTGGAGTTGGCGGGGCTGGAGAACGAGTTGGAAACGTTGGAGACCGAGAACAACGAGCGGATTGAGTCCACGGAAGCCCGCATCGAAGATGCGTTGCAGCAGCCGGAGATCAACTGGGAAGAGTTGATGATGGACGCCATCAGATTAAAGTACTGGGTGAACATTCAGAACGGAATCAAGGAATGGGAACCAGGTAAGCCAGTTCATTTGACTCATTAACTTAGTTTACTATTTATTAACAATAATAATATACACCACACAGACAGAGAGACGCTCCTATTCGCTTGCCATCGTTTTGTCATCGTCATCCTCCTCGTCAAGCTCCTCTTCGTCGTCATCCTCTTCGTCCATGTCATCGTCATCCTCTAAATAGCTAACAGGCACGTTGTACTCACACGAGTTGTACTCCTGTTTCTCTTCTTCCGTCTTCGGATGCATTCTCAACCACTTCATTCTGGGGCCAGTGGCGCTCAACTCGTTGATCTTGAAGCCAAACAACTTCAAGCCAAAGTCGTTCTGGCTGAACTTGTTTATTCTTATTCTGCACTGGTTCTCAATCTCAGGGAACATCTTGACTAGCAAGCCAGGGAACGTTGTTCCGAAAAAGGCGCCGTCTATGTTCAAGTATCTCGAGCTCGAAGGAATGTAGATATCGTTGCAACAGGGACAAAACAATCTCACTGTTTCCTGCCCGGGAACATCTGTCGAACCAACGGGGATTAAATGCATACCGTCACAAAAATATCTGGGACAGGACCCAAAGTCGTTACGCTCAAACTTGGACGCCATCGCGGTTAGCCCCTGCTTGGACACTATGTATCTCGCGTGTATCAACCCGTATAGTAACTCAGCTGAGTGGGCCAACAATGCTTTGTTTGGTAATTCGGCAGGGTTCCTTTTGCTGTTGCTGCTTGATCCGCCGCGTGGTTCGTTGGTGGGGTCGTTGCTGTGGTCTTCGGCGGTCTCCACTTGATAATCTAATATCGTATATAATGCTTCCCTATAATATGGGACCTGTTGGGACAAACCGGTCAAGTTAAAGTCATCTTCGATGAAATCCTGCGACACTTGCACGAAATAGTCGTGGCCAAATAGCTCACAGTACTGCTGTATCCAAGGTATGTAGTCCTCCTCCGGTTCACTGGGCATCATGTATGTCGAATATATTCTATTAGGTATAGGGCTGTCCAAGCTTCCTTAGTATGTCTTCGAAATTGTGGATAGTGGAAAGGAAAAAAAACTAGGAAAACAAAGCCAAAATTAACGATACTTGTGGAATGGGAAAGATAACAAAAAGTGTAGGTCCAAGGACAAAAAAATTAACGGAACCAAAAACAATCAAAGGATATTAGGAACTAATAATACAAATCAAATAGAATACCTTCTTCCCAACGATAAACCTCTGTCCAGAAACAGGCGGTACGCTCAGATGTTTGCCTACTTTTTTTTTTCGTTTGTTCACCACCCAAACACAGTCTCACGCACTCTCAGATGTGTTTTGTCGATGGCACTTCCCTTTGCTTTCTCTCTCCCATTTTTTTCTCTCCCTCCGCTGGCATAAACTGGACTTGAAAAACATTCCACCAACACTCTCTGGGAGAACCACGTTCAAGATGTTCTCCATTGATTTACATCCATACACCATATTGGTGGGTATATTCTGTATCCTCCTAATCAAACAGGCCGTGGGTCGCGTCGGCAAGTCCACCATCCAGGAGTTTGTCTGGTTGATCTACCTCAAGCTTTCGTCAAACCAGGCAATCAGAGACTACAACGCAAAGAAGGTTGAATTGCATGATGTCAACAAACAAAAGAAGGCAATTAGTGCCCAGGACGAGTACGCCAAATGGACCAAGTTGAACCGCCAGGCCGACAAGTTGACCACTGTAATACAGAGCTTGAACGAAGAGATTCACCAGCTGAAGTCATCCATTGACAAGGCAGCCAATTTGTTGTTGATGGTGTTGACAACGTTGCCAATTTGGGTTTCCAGAATCTTTTTCAGAAAGACTCACTTGTTTTACTTGAGAAAAGGCGTGTTCCCCGCGTACGTTGAATGGGCTTTGGCGTTGCCCTTCATGCCTTCAGGTACTGTGGGGTTGACTGTCTGGATGTTTGCTTCGAATTCGGTCATCAGCAACCTCATATCGTTGGTGGGTTTTGCGTTTGAAAAGAAGGTGGACAAGCCGGTTAGAGAAAAGAAGGCGGTAGAAACGAACTAATGTATATTTGTGACTAAACCAAGTCGATTAATTCCTTGCTTCTTGCAACCATTGCATCTTGTAGATCGTTCTTCTCTTCAAACTTGTAAGTGTATATCCTTTTAGCCACTTTATCATCTTCGAATGCTAGTTTCAGCTTATTTGCCAAAGAGCCTAGAGCCCCGTCAAATTCATTCTTTGGGTCCACCAAATAGTACCAGGAATCAAGGACTTTCACCCACGACTCCAAGTCGAACGAATAGCCATAGACGTCGTTACTACTGTCCAATAGTATCAATGGTGATCCATCCTTGGGGTTGATTTCTAGTCCTCTGACATTTGGAGCTAGCACCGACTTACCTTCGACCTTGTAATTGTTGAGAATGGTAGCAATCGAAACTCCTTGCATCTTGACCCTCATGGATCCCAAATCCCAACTGTAGAGCAATCCCCCGCTTGTCAAAACCACGAGGCTGCCACGGCCATCGTGCTTCATGGATACCACGCTTTCACCCAACTCAAAAGTAGGACAGGCATAAGTTCCTGTTGCACCGGTCACTATTTGTATACTTCCATGGAATGAGCAAAACACGTAGAAGCGGAGAGCAGAGTCAAATATTATTGGTAGTACATGTTGGATCCTGAAGGGGAAGAACAATGAAAACACCCGCTCTTCTTTGTTTTGGTTGGTGACAATCACCCGTGTAGGATCGTCAAAATCACGGTCAGCAGCAATCTCGTCATCTGAGTTCCACGGCTTCCCATTCCGTATTTCGATAGTGGTACGAATCTCGTCAGCAGCTTCCTCCAAAACGTAATTCTCCTTCTGCTCGTGCCTAAACAGCCGGAAAACCACGGCAAAAACCAAGTCCTCGTCAACTTCAACAGCAGTTCCAGAAGACAACTCAGCCAGGATATCCTTCAGCTTGCCGTGTGTTTTGTAAATCTTGTTGATCTCTATATTCTGCAACGCATGATTGTTGAACAATCCCTCTGGCAAATCACTAATCAACTTGAATGAGTGTGGGTACTTTTTCTCCATGATCTTTCGTTTCTGTCTATTCTTTTGTCGTCTAAGCGCAGCATCCGAAACTGAGATGGCATTGCTTGCTGCATTCTCGCCACCGATATCCTCGTTGTCGTTGTCATCGTCGTTGTCCACTTCCTGGGTAGTTTGTTCAGCTTTGCGTTTCATACCGTGGACCGCCGTCTGGATACCCAAACGTGGGATTATATAATTTGGCTGCGACATTTTCGAGCTCGATCTAAGCTTTCTTTTCTTTTCAACGCCCATAGCAGGTTGAATTGTGGGTTTAACTGGTGTAGGTGCCGCTGTGGAGGAAGATAATAGCATAGGAGCCACCCTCTTTTTGCCCGATTTGGTAATTGTGATGGTCTGGTTACGCAACTTGTTGAGATCAACGCTAGCTCTGGTGCCTGTAGTGAGCGGTTGCGACGTTGGCGTTTCCCGTTTTGACGGTGTCAAAGACAGCGTTGAACGCTCTAGCTTGATTGAAGACCCATCAGTCAATGGCATCATTCTTCGTAGAGCAATCGCTCTGATGTCCTTTGCCTTCTCTTCCAACTGCAACTGCTCGACACTTTCTGGCAACACAGCACTTTCCCTATCAGCACCGTAACGGTTCAACTGCTGGTCAATCCAGTCCTCGGTCATTACTTTACCCAACTCCCCTTCTAAAAATCTCACACTGGCAATAGATCCATCCAAACAACTGAAATAAAACGTCTGTCCATCGGGAGCCCAACAGATATCGGTGATGGAATCATCAACAATGTTCAGGCACACAGCAAGAGGACGTGGGTTGCACGTGGACCACACAGCTAGAGTCCGGTCTTGGCCACCAGTAGCCACTATAGTCTGCAATTGCGGTTCTTCGTCAGGTCCGCCCTCGCCAATCTGGAATAGTCTTGGAGAAAATGCACAGACTTCCACAGGTGCTTCGTGACCAATCAACGAGACATCACTACTCCAATTGCCTCGGCTGATGATAGCGACCGATGGCACTGGTCCGTTTTTGGCGTTGGGTACCGCAATGTGCTGTCCGTCAGGCGACCAACTCATTCTCCGGAAATACGACGTCAATGGAGATTTCTTGAACGGGTCCCTCACGGTATGCTCCATCTGAAACTCGTAATTGTTGTACTCATTCAATTTTTTGTAGTAGCGGAATATCCTCACTGTTCTGTCGTCGGATGCAGTAGCAAAGAACTTGTTTGCTGGATCAAACACTATCCCTTTGACCATTGACTGATGAACGTCGTATCGCTTGATCCTCTCAAACGTCAAGGCGTTCCAAATAATGATTGATCTATCCAACCCCACGGTCACTAGCAAGTTTCCATCGGGGGACCAGCATATATCCTGGATGTCATTATCGTGTGCCACTAGTCTCTTTCTCACAGTCCAATGCTCTAAATCTTGTTCTTCTGTGCCAAACTGCTTCGGTATTTGACTGTTGTCTTTCTCCCATATTAAACAAATCTTATCGTCGGACCCCAGTGCAAGCCATCTTCCGTCGGGGGAAAACTTCAACGACGTGACAACACCATTGTGTCTTGACATTGAACATAGTGGACGACGTAGGGATTTGTCTGGCAATGACTCCTCTAGCTTAGTCAACACGGGGTCTTTCTTGGTCTTGTATGGCTGATCTGACATTTGGAAAAACAGATTGATAGTCTTCACATCCCAGATCTTTATGTTTCCATCTAGTCCCCCAGACGCTAATCTTGTGCCATCGTTGTTTATCGTGACTGTATAACACTCCACTTTTTTATTCTCGGCTGTGAGCAATAAACGTTAGTACTTCCATCTTCAAAACCTGTGATTGACGACATCAACATACTCTTATGACCAAACCAAGGTATCTTTAGAATCTGCATGGCGTGTGATGGTGGAGAGCTGGTTGACAGGTTTTTTTTGGTTTGTTGATTTTCGTTTGTATCCACCGCGACCCTGGCGGAGAGGACCATCGAGAACAGATATCGCTCTACCAGGAACGTTTTACTATCCAAACATGTATTCTTTTTTTTTACGCTACAAAGTTCCTACTCCAAGCCGTACTCGATTCTAACAGCTTTTCCGAATTTCTTGATTCCGTCAACCAATCTGTCCAATGGAACAGCAGCATAGGTTCCTCTGAAGAAGATGTGCGTTCTGTGGTTGGGGTTCAGTGGCAAGTTCGTTTGTGGAGGGTTGGACTGACCCTCGCTCTTGAACCAAGAACCAGGGGCCATCAAACAACCCTGCTTAATGGCTTGCTCATGGATGGCTTCTTCAACCTTCAATGGATCTTCGCCAAACTCTTTGTATTTAGGGTGCTTGGTGGCATCCAAGGTCAAGCAAAAGAACATGCCGGCGACTGGCGGTTGGAATGTAGTGACTTCTTTAGGCAACAGCTCTTCTACGGCGTCAAGAGCGACATCTCTCTTGTAGGTGTACTCCTTTCTCAAGGCAATGAGCCATTCCAAGTATCCAGAGTGGCCCCATTTACGCAACAAAGCGTTGGTCAAGGTTTCTGAGAAACCAGATGGGTTTTGCACCGACACCTCGTGCAATCTCACATATCTCTCCAACAACACCTTCTGACCAACAATAAAGCCAAGTCTGAGCCCTGGGGCAAGGACCTTGGAGACACTGTCCAATCTAATCACTCTTCCTTCAACGTCGAGAGAGACGAAGGATGGCACCAAGGCGTTGATGAACTCTTCGTGGCTGTGGACAGCTTTGCCCTCTCTGGCGGCCTTGTCTTTGGTGTATGGTTCCATTTGCAAAAAGTAGTAAGGCTCGTCCTCAACAATCAAAAAGTCATATTTACAAGCAAGCTCGTAAATCTTCTTTCTTCTCTCGGCACTCAAACAAGAACCAGTGGGGTTTTGGCCAGTACAGATGGTGTACAAGAGCTTTGGCTTGTTGCCGACCCATCTGCTCATCAACTCGTCCAACTTTTCCGGGATGAGACCAAACTCGTCCATAGTGACAGGAACAGTGTTGATGCCTTGGCCGTTGGCGGTTTCCAATGCTGACGAGAAGGAGTACTCCTCAACCAAGATGGAGTCACCTTTGCTGCAAAAGGTTCTCAAAGTGGAGTCCCACGATTCGGTGTTGCCCACGGAGGCGATAGCATCCCAGTCTTCGTAAGGGACCTTATGGATCATCTCAACGTGTTCCTTGACAAACAGGATAAACTCAACCGAGCCTTCGGTGCCACCGTACTGCAATGCTCTGGCCAATTCTATTTGATCTGGCACGTTATCGGCTTTGTTCTTGTAGACTTCGACGGTGGTCTTGTTCTCGACAGTGATCGGAGCTCCAATGCCGCCAGGGAAGGAAGGAGTTGGGATGTCGACAGCGAGCTTCTCGAACGGAAAGTAGTCTGACATTGGCAAACCACCAGCCAAGTATGCCACGTCGGTGTTGAAGTACTTGAAAAGACCCTTCAAAGGCGACAACTGTCTGGATTTGGCTTCGCCGGACAACAAGTGGTTCAAGTTCTTGGCCCTTGGTTTAGATGAGGTAGTCATGGCTGAGACGGGAGGGGGAAAATCAACTGAAAGGAGCGTAGATGACTAGAGTATGTTGCAGAAGATATCTGATCTGTATGTGAGAGGTCTTTTTTCTACTCTGGAGGAAAGATGAAGAAATTTATAGTGTTCCGCGTGTGGAGAGAGCTAGCGTTAGAAGCTTTCCATTTTTCGCATTAATTTTTTTTTCTGTTGACTTCTCTTTTTGTTTAGGCGACGGCCACGATGACTAATCGAGTATTTGCCGATAGCACAAACAGCTCACTGCCTATCTGTTGGTTGGTTGGTCGCCCATTCGCACGCTGCCTTATCTTCACGCATATGTGTCTCAACTTTGCGCACTCCTGGCCCCGGAATTTCACCCTGACCACAGAAGGACTATTCCTCCGAAGAAGTAGGGCGTCAGTCAAGAATGACTCAAGGATGACTAGCCGGTCCCTCCCTATCCTAACCGTTATTCGTGGGTGCAAATTGCCTTGGGGTTGTGACTCAAGGCTTCAAATGGTCTCCCCGCATGCTGATGCTGTAAAAGAAAAGTCATTGGTCATACAATTCCTTGACAATCCCCCAAGGAATGGGAGAAATCTCCCCAATTGCCTTTCGGATGGTCATAGATGCGCTTCGACTGGGAGCGATATTATTTTTGGAAACTCCGGTCTCATCTACGTGTGGAGCTTGGAAGGGATGGCATCTGTCTTGGGATTGATCCGGTATTAGGGCTGTTTCGCACCATGGGGTTTTTTTCATCTCTATGTAGAACTATCGCGATGGTGGACTGTGCCGGAGATACTGCGTTACTAGGTAATTATGTATCGGCTGTAACCTCTATCTACTTGAATTTAGAAGAGGGAGGTGGTAATGCTAGGCGGCAGTTTATAGACATCTTAGTATTCCACAGGCATTGAAGTGCAAACAGTTTGCTCAAAAATTTCAACCAAAAAACACCAAAAATATACTAAACTTACAAAACTAAAAAGCAGACCTCTAATCACACTTCCTTACTCAGCTTATGCCTCCCCATAACCCTAGTTCAACCCAAGGGAGGAATATAATTGGTGTGAGAGTTTTACAGCCACCTTCCTCTTTGGGACCGTTTTTCGGCATTTTGCACGCACTTTGTCACACAACACACGTCCCTGCCTGATCACACCTAAACACAACACGCTCTGGAAACAACGAAAAAAAACCAAACGCGTTCGTCTTCCTTCTTTACCCACGTCCTTGAGTTGCCAACGCCATGACCGCTTACGAATTGTCCAAAGGTGCTTTAAAGCAAGCGTTCTCAGAAGATGGGTATGACAAAGTGCAAACCCCACTTATTCTTCAGATCACCAACATCAAGTCCGTTGAATTGCCCAACGACGTGATGAAGTACAGAATTTTGTTGAATGATGGCGTGTATTCCACCCACGGGTTGATTGACGAAGCCTGCAACGAATACATCAAGAACAACAACTGCCAAAGATACTCCATTGTGCAAGTGAACGCGTTTTCCATTTTTGCCACCCAGAAGCATTTCTTTGTCATCAAGGACTTGGAAGTCTTGTCCCCAACCAGTGAGAAATCACCAGTCACTTTGACACCCCTTGACACGTACTTTGCAGAGCACCCAAATGAGGGCCACTTGACATTGACCAAGAAAACAGATAACGATTCCCCTGCTCCGGCAACTCCGTCCGTGCCACAGACAATGAGTTTCAGACAAGAGCCACCTGCTGCTGCTGCTGCACGCAAGCCCACCGGTCCAACCCCCAGAGTTTCCCCAATTGAGACCATTTCCCCTTACCAAAACAACTGGACCATCAAAGCCAGAGTTTCATACAAGGGTGATCTTAGGACCTGGTCGAACAGCAAAGGTGAAGGTAAGGTTTTCGGTGTCAATTTCTTGGATGAATCCGACGAGATCAAAGCTTCTGCGTTCAACGAGACCGCTGAAAGAGCATACAGATCATTGGAAGAAGGTAAGGTGTACTACATTTCCAAGGCACGTGTGCAAGCAGCCAGAAAGAAGTTCAACACTTTGTCACACCCTTACGAATTGACCTTGGACAGAGACACAGAGATCACCGAGTGTTTTGACGAATCCGACGTGCCTAAGCTCCACTTCAATTTCGTCAAGTTGGACAAGATCCAAAACTTGGAAGCTAATTCGATTGTTGACGTTATTGGCGCGTTGAAGACAGTGTATCCTCCTTTCACAATCACTGCTAAAACTACCGGTAAAGAATTCAACAGAAGAAACATTGCCATCGTTGATGACACCGGATTCAATGTTGAAATTGGGTTGTGGAACAACACAGCTACTGACTTTAGTGTTGAAGAAGGTACCGTTATTGCCTTCAAAGGATGTAAAGTTTCTGACTTTGGTGGCAAGACTTTGAGTTTGACCCAGGCGGGCTCCATCATTCCAAACCCTGGTACGCCAGAGAGTTTCACCTTGAAAGGATGGTACGATAACGTTGGTATCAATCAGCAATTCACGACGTTGAAAGTCGACACGGGTTCCAATTCCGAGAACAGAATTGCACAAAGAGTATCAATTTCACAAGCTCTCCAGGAGCATTTGGGCGACGGCGATAAACCAGACTACTTTTCCATCAAAGCCAGTATTACCTTCTGTAAGCCAGAGAACTTTGCCTACCCGGCATGTACCAACCAAGTGCAGTATGGTGACGGATCCAGACCTTCACTGGCGTGTAACAAGAAGTTGATCTACCAAGAGCACGATGGCACCTGGAGATGTGAGAAATGTGACATCAATTATAATGAAGCGACATACCGTTATATCTTGAGTTGTTCAATCACCGACAGCACTGGGCAAATGTGGTTGACCTTGTTTGACGAGCATGCAAAGAAATTGCTTGATATGGACGCCACCGAGTTGCAAAGGAGAAAAGAAGAAAACCCAGAGCTTGCCAGTGCAATCTTCTCGTCGGTGTTATTCAAGGAATTTGCTTTCAGAGTTAGAGCTAGACAAGATACCTACA
This sequence comes from Candida pseudoviswanathii, assembly GCA_030565125.1. Lineage (NCBI taxonomy): Eukaryota > Fungi > Ascomycota > Pichiomycetes > Serinales > Debaryomycetaceae > Candida > Candida pseudoviswanathii. Next base: position 57,862 of record JAJMBE010000034.1, on the reverse strand, counting down.
ATGACGAGTTGAAGACCAGATACCAAGCGGCTGGTATCTATGATCTTAATTATACTAGTGAAGCCGAATTTTTATCGAAAGAGTTGGAGAAGCTTTTGAGTCAGTAGTCGTGTGTATGTTTGTATTTTTAATTTTTATAGTTTGTTAGTTTGTTCACCTGCAACCAGTAATCCTTGAGTACGTCCTGTGCTTGTCTCTGTCCTCTGGTGACGAGCAACTTGTTAACAAAGACCTCCGCTTGTTTGGCATCTAGGGGAGCCTTGCCAATGGTGTTGTTTGACAACACCATGAGAATCCACTCCTTTGTTTCACGAGGGAACTTTGCAACCAACGTTCTGAAAAGGGGATAGTAGTGATCAATCCCAGACCTAGGCGACAGTACGAAACTCCTAAACAAAAACTCAACCAACGTGTTGCCTATAGTTGTGGTTACAATCTCACGCACCCTCTGCTGTTCATCACTGTTGCCTCGCTTCAAGGTGATGAATGTGTTGAAGAATTTGATTATGCGTTGCAAAGTGTGAGGCGCATTCACCGACAACGCGTGCAAGGCAAACGAGATGACGCGGTCGAAACTTGACCAACGGAGCAAGAGACCGGGCTTGCGTTCGAGGATTGTAGTGAACATTTCAAGTGCTGAAGCAACGGAGTCAACATCAGAAGCATCAGTGTTGGCAAACACAGTTTCTAGTAGGTCTTGCAACAATGCCTCGTTGACGTCCTTACCGTGGGTGATGATTACTGACTCAACTAGACTTTCAATCGTAGCGATGGATTGGATACTCGAGCACTTTGCTTTGGAGATGAGGTATTGTAGTATAACATCAGTGGCAAAGGTGAACGGCCCTGGGATTTCTTCTCTCAACCCAGACTTCAAAACAACGCAGCACTTTTCTGTCACAGTAGCGTTTTTCAAGAGAAAGGTAGGTCCACTTAGCGAGAAGCTATTCAAACTGTTCAACACCAGGTTCCTGATACCCAACGGATCTTCAGTCCAGTACGCTTTGGCTGTCTCTAGTTGGTCTGGTGTCAAGTAGTCATCAATCTCTTCAGGGTACGCACTCGCCCTGCTCATTTCACTGACGCACGAGACCAAACTGATTGCATGCTCTTCTAACTCCTCATTGACAGCCGACATTCCTGAATCTATTTCAAGCAAGACGGCGTGGATCCTATTGCCCAAGTCAATCGGATTCTTTGTTGATCTCGCAACGGATACGTAGGAGTTTGTCATTCGCTCTCGAATCAAGTTGTCCACAGCAGGGTTCTTCAACATTTCCACCAATATCATTTCCAAGTTGGGCAAGAAGGGGATTAGCTTCTCTTCCGAGTCTTGACAGATCTTGTAAACCGTTCGTGAAGCAATCAAGGATAGCGTCCCTGTTTGGTTGTTCAAAATGATGTTGAACAAGAAGTTGAACGTGTCAGGCAAGTACTTGCTGCCAATGTCATTCTTGTAGAAGAAAGATAGTGACGACATTAGGTTTAGAAGCGTGATGCTGATTTGCTTTTGTGGGTAGTCTGCAATGCTTTGGACGACGCCAACCAAATTCTTGCTAAAAACCCCGTCTATTACCTGCGTCAAAGTAGTCTGGGCAGCATCAGAATCATCGTAAAAGTAAATATCCTCCGTGATCTTGAAAATGAGATATAGCCCTGATTCGAGATCGTTCATGAGCTCTTCAGTCTTGTTTGGTTGTAGCAAGCTGAAACTGACCAGATCACAAATGTTGGAATAGAATGGAACCCCCAATAGCGAATACAACAATATAAACATATCAGCTACTGAAGCACGGTACTGTCTAAACTCTTTGGACATTCTTGGATAGCAGTTGATCTTCTTGAAGTATATTTGAGCTACTTCTTTAAGTATCTCATCCCTGCGGGAGTTGAAACGCACAATGGCTTCGTCGTCTTGAGATATCGCCTTCAATGCTTCTGCATCGTCGATAAATGTGTTTGTAAACTCCTCCCAGAACGCTGTAAACTGATCGCTTACTTTCTCGTCTTCCATTGGGATCCCGGGAATATTTGTCAATGTCACTGCTATTTGGATGACATTGAAAACCACGTCATCAAGAATATTCCGTGTCAACAGAACCATATTCAAGGTTAGGTAGGAAATGATCAAGTTGACAAAGTTCTCAATCTCCAGGGAGTACATTTCCCTGAAATCCAGGTCGGATAGTATATTCTTGATGAAAGCCACACCAAAGCTGTCGTCTGCAAATAAAATCAGGAACAAGGTCGACTTAAACGGGGTTAGAATCCTCGGGATGTGGTCTATGATCTCAGTCACCACGGTAAACACCTTGTTCAATGTTTCAATCTTTGATTCGTCGCCGTCCAAATTGAACTGCTTCAACAAGTACATAATGAAGACCTGCAAATCATCAGTGTATCTCTGCTGGGATTGAGTTTCTGACACCGAGATGTAAACCACCCAAGAACTCAAGCAGTCCAACAGCTGGTTGAGTATGTGTTGTGGGACCTGAAACCCGGCTAGGTGGTCATACAACAGTTGGCAGTGCTTGAAAATTGACGAATGAATCAATGCATGCAACGTGGGAGATATTTTGGGGATTTTAATAATATCTTCGACTAGAATGGACAAGAATAACAACATGATTTCTAACTGTTTCTCATTCTGTAGTCGGCCAATGATGTTGGATGGTGGTGGTTCACTTCCGAGCATGGCGGCGGTTAGCCTCTCCACTGGATCAAAATTTGATGAGTCATAGTTCGACACATATAGCAATGATAAGTTGCTAAGTAGCTTCTTGATTATAAACAAGTTCCCAGCAAAGTCGTCTTCGACAAGAAAGTAGATGATGCGTAGGATCTCATCAAACGTCTCGCTGTAGATGCCGTGTGAATCACGCGTGTTGAGAAACACTGTGATGGTTAATGCTCCAAAATACCTCACGTTTTTGACGTCGCGGGCCAACAACTGGAGTGCTAGCTGGTATCCTGCTTCGCTCTTCTGGTACGACTGTAGTCTTTCCTGAATGACCTGGATCTGCGCTGCATCATGTGATGAGTATAGTAGTCCAATATCCTGAGGGGTACCGGGTTAGTACGAAAGTTCAATTGGGTTTGACATAGCCGCGGGAACATGCCTGAACAACCAGATCTATATTCAAATCATTCTGCATGGCGATTTGGGGAGAGTGCTGCTTAGTCGGGACTGGTGTATCGCTCCTGCTCCGTAAAATCCTGGCGAGAACTTGGGTGCGGTGAAAAAAAGGTCAAATCCGAACTGGCGAATGCAATGCCACCACCAAAAAGACATCACAAAGAGGGTCCTGGAAGAGTAGGTAGAGCGAGATGTAGATAGCTGACACTATGAGCAGAGGATTGGGTCTCCCTTCGTGATGTCATTTGATGGGCGTTTCCGCCAAAAGAACAACACGTGCTTTACGTCGCCTAAAGCTAAACACATTTCCTTAGCGTACCCCAACTTGCTGTGGCCCGAGCAATTACGATCATTTGGATGTGAAACTGATGCTTAATTTGCAATGCCAATCATGCTGTCAAAGATACCACTCCAGCCAGCTCCATCGGATTGCCTTTTGGTTTTTTGTTTTTTTGGAACGACCTGCACGACACTCTGAGAAGTTAGTGCCGTAGGCCCTTGACCATGCTGCCTATTAGAGTTTTGGGCTAAGTGTATCAAAGACAATGCTCTCAACGTGACAAAGAGCTGTATGGGAACAAACCATAATTGGTCTTCGTTGACGAATATCAGAGCAGCCAAAACATAGAGCCAGCAGGAAGATAGCGTAGATTTCAAGCCACTCATACGCCTGGAATTTGTCAAACAAGTGCAAAAAAAAATCATGTCCAAGGACACAAAACCGCAAGCATAGTAAACGATTTTCCGTTGTCTTACAACAGAAGACGAAAGTGAAGAGAGCCAGAGGGAAAAAAAAGAAAAACCTTGCCGTCAACGCTTCTTCCCAACGTCCATTAAACCACAGTTACTACCACAAATCATGTCTGCAAGAACTTGTAAGAACTGTACTTGTTCCCCCGGGTTGTTGTCGAGATCCAACAGGAAGTCAGCTTTGATTGCCAGAAGAATCAACCTCACCAGATTGAACTCAGGTTCCCCAGGCGGTTCTGCCTCCAGAAAAGGCTCCGTCTTCACTTTGGACCCATCCTTGTGTTTGCCTGACACCAAAGAAGTCAACACTTCCAAGAGATTGGAGAGTTTGAGAAGAAAGATGAAAGAACATGATTTGGGAGTTTACATTGTTCCATCCGAGGACCAGCACCAGTCCGAGTACGTTTCGGCCTTTGACCAGAAGAGAAGTTTTATCAGTGGTTTCTCAGGCAGCGCAGGTATTGCGATAGTCACCAGAGACTTGAACAGTGTTGGCGACTCTTTCGAAGGTGCTGCTGCGTTATCAACGGACGGCAGATACTTCACCCAGGCTATCGAGGAGTTGGATTTCAACTGGATTTTATTGAAGCAAGGTGCCAAGGACGAACCAAACTGGAAAGAATGGACTGTTCAGCAAGCCGTGCAATTGAGTTTGGACAGCGGACTGACCGTCAAGATTGGCGTTGACCCCAAGGTGATAAGTTACAAGTTATACCAGGAATTTCAGAGTGTTATCGTGAAGGAAACAGCAAAGAACCCCAAGGCGAAGGTAGAGTTTGTTGCCGTCGAACAGAATTTAGTCGGAGAGATCTGGCAGGACTTTGAAGAGTTGCCTGCGTCTACATTGGGCGAGATAAAGAGCTTGGATATTGGATTCACCGGTAAGTCAACCAAAGATAAACTAGCAGAGGTTCGGGAAAGTCTCAAGGATGACATAAAAGGGCTAGTAATATTGGGATTGGATGAGGTTGCCTGGTTGTTGAACTTGCGAGGACTGGATATCGAATACAACCCAGTGTTTTACAGTTTTGTCATAATTACCGAAGATGCCACTAGACTATATATCGGTGAAAATAGATTGTCGGAGAATATTGTGGAAGAGTTAGAAAAGGCAGGCGTGACAATCGAGCCATACGACTCATTCTACTCGAGCTTGCAGACCCTTTCCAAGACCTTTGAACAAGACAACCTGAAATTTTTGATACCTGATAACGCCAACTGGGCTTGCGTGAAGCAATTGTCGTCTGGATTTACCCAAGGGTTATCGCCCGTGGAAGACTTGAAAGCTGTCAAGAATGAAGTCGAGTTAGCAGGGGCAAAGATTGCCCATATCAGAGACGGTAGAGCGTTGGTGCGCTTCTTTGCCTGGTTGGAAGACCAGATAATAAACAAGCAAGCAATGATGGACGAAATCGAGGCCGACAACCAATTGACGGAGTACAGAAAGCAGGAGGATAACTTTGTCGGATTATCGTTCCCTACCATCAGTGCGACCGGTGCCAACGGTGCTGTCATCCACTACCAGCCCACGAGCGGCCAGTGTGGCATGATCAACCCAACGAAAATGTACCTCAACGATTCCGGATCTCAGTTTTTGGAAGGTACTACCGACGTCACGAGAACTATGCACCTTGGTAAGCCATCTGCCGAAGAAATAAGAAACTACACTTTGGTGTTGAAGGGTAACGTTGCGTTGGCCACCTTGAAGTTCCCTGAGAACACAACCGGTAACTTGATTGACTCAATTGCTAGACAGTTCCTTTGGAAGTACGGCCTCAACTACGCACACGGTACGTCCCATGGCGTCGGCTCATACTTAAATGTGCACGAAGGTCCTATTGGTATCAGTCCAAGACCAAATGCTGCGGCCTATGCCTTGAAGGCTGGTAACTTGATCTCCAACGAGCCAGGTTACTACAAGGAAGGTGAGTACGGTATCCGTATCGAGACCATGATGTTTGTCAAGGAGAGCGGAATGACTGCTGACGGTAAAGCTTTCTTAGAGTTTGAGACCGTGACCAAGGTGCCATTCTGCAGACGTTTGATTGACGTGGACTTGTTAGCTGACGAGGAAATCGCCTGGATCAACCAGTACCACGCTGGTATCTGGAACGACTTCCACGAAAGCTTCGACAAGAACAGCTTCGTCTACAAGTGGTTGAAGAGAGAAACCGACCCCTTGGTCAAGTCACACTAGTGTAGAGTCTTTTCTATATTTGCGAATACACAAGAATTTTTACTCTTCGAAAAGGATCTGTATCTCCTCGATTCGTCTCTGGCGTCTCTCTTCTTCTTCAGCGGCCACAGCCTCGCCGATTTGTTTCTTAAGGTCTTGGATCTTGAGCATCTTGGTTTCGATACTATTCGCCATGATGAACCGAACCACTTTGACCGTCTCGTTCTGGCCAATTCTGTGAATTCGGTCGATAGCTTGATCTTCAACACTGGGTGACCACCACGGATCCATCATAAACCCACGCGACGCGGTGGTCAAATTTAACCCCACACCTCCTGCCCTAAGCGATAGCAACAAGACCGAGATCTTGCCATTCGTCAAAGGCTTATTGAACGCGTCGAGTAGTTTTGCCCTGTCGTTCATATTCAACCGACCGTCAAACTTGGAAACTAAAAAGTCGCCACCCATTTTCAACTCCGTCTCGATGATGTCCAAGTAGGACAGAAACTGCGAAAAGACAACGACTTTCAGATTGGGTGCCTGGAGCTGGAGGGTTCTGAGGTGTCGCACCAATGCTTGTACCTTTGACGACGACCTGTTGGGATCGTATAGATACAACTGGAAGTCGCGGTCAGTCGATTCCTTCTTGGTGTAGAACCGGATTTCGTTCGCGCTGGTGGGTTGGCTTCTGACACGGAAAAGCTGGTACTTTGAGATAGGCACTCGGCAATTTGGACAGAGCTTTTCTTTCTTCAATTCACTCTGAAAGTCCAAGTGTTCAAGTATACAAGATAAGCAGAATGTGTGTCCACATGGAGTTATCGCCATCTCATGGTACGCAATTGGGGACTGGGTACAAATCGAACACTCATTGTCTTCTTGGATCTTGTCGTATAGCTTGTACATGGTCTGCTTGACCTCGGTGTCGTTAGCATACCGTACGTGCGTCTCCTTCATGGACTGCAAAAACTTCCTTGTGTCTTCGTCTGCTTCAGCATTAATCACGTCATCCTCCATTTCGTGAGCTCCCCCAATCAAGTCCACATGGCAACACACCTGCCGAAGTCTTAGAATATGTGTCAAAATCTGTGTGTATCGACGAAGTAATTGTCCGGACTTCATTCCTTCGGCAAAGGAATGATACGCCCTGTCTTTAAACCACTTGTATAACTTTTCTTCGTCGTCGTTGAACTTGATATCCTCTATCACAACCTCCTTCGAAGGTAACTCCACAAGTGGCTTGCCGTTCCTATCTTTCTGGTTCTTAGTTCGACGTAGGAAAATAGGGGAGAGGATGCTCTGGATGACGGCGATAGACTGCGAAATCTTCTTCTCCTCGAATGGTAACGTCACAAAGGTCTTCCAGTAGGAGAAGTTACTCCACGGATCGATCTGCAAAAACTTGGCGAGGGAGTACAAATCGTCTAACCGGTTGACAATGGGAGTACCCGTGAGCACCCACCGCCTGCTCAGTTCCAATTCATACACTGATTTGGCCGTTTTGGTGGTCCTATTCCGAATGTTGTGTCCTTCGTCGAGAATGATTCTAAAGAACTTGACAGAATAGAGACCGACGTGTGGCAACTCTCCTTTAGCATTCCGCTTCTTCGCCAACCGCGTGAACTCACTAAGTATTGTCCCATACGTTGTGAGCATCACTATTGGGATCGCAGACGTGTCTTTGCTGCACAATGACCGCGACAAGTCCACTTCTTGGCCATCACCATAGTGCACGCGGCAGAAATGACGTCCGTTGCTGTTGCATTTGTCAAACTCGCTCTTCCATTGAGACAACAAGGACATGGGCACAACTATCAACGTCGTTCGAGATGCATAAGGTTTCTTCGATTTGGGTAGCGGGGAAGCGTTGTCGTAAGGAACAGAATTGATTAGGGCTAACGTGGAGATTGTCTTACCCAACCCCATCTCATCTGCAAGTATTCCCCCACGTAGGCTCGACTTTATGACTGGTGGTTCCAACGAGAGCTCGCCGTTGTACATGTTGGCATAGAAATACTTGTCAGTCTGGACCTGCGTTGGCTGGGGCGAGTCGCCATCATCGTGGTAGTCGGGCCACCGGTACTTTCTCCACAAGGGGTTTACCGTGCCCAAACTTTCGAGCTCTTCTCTTGCTTGTGTAGACAACTTGTCGTCATTCAGTAGCATCTCCAACACATCGAATTCGTGCTCTCTTGCCAAAAGCCACGATAAACCATGTTTCTGGTACGGCCGAAGCAGGATCTTGAAATTGGCCTCGGGGGGTGTGGTGGTTTCGGGCAAGCTTTCCATAATCTTCAACTGATTGTTGTTCTGGTAGAACTCTTGCAACTGGTCAAGATTGAGTTCAGACACCGTCTCGTCTGCGTCCAGTTCCACAATACCATCGCTGTCGTCATCCTCCTCCTCATCTTCGGCAATCTTGAGTGGTTTAACTCCAAGTCTATCAAACAAATTGGCAAGGGAAGACTGTCGAAGTCTCAATGCTGCCTCCGCTTCAGTCTCTTTGGATGCATTAAAACTCTTCATATCGGCTGGATTCTCAATAGCTTCAATGTTCTTGACAAATCCCTCATTCAACAAGAAAACCTCAACGGAGATCCAAAACGAGTCCCCCGTTCTCAACCTGGACTGTGTATCCGCAAGAACACTCGCCCTAAAACTAGCAATCTTCAAATCAAACAAAGGGCTAAGCACTCGGGCCAATTCTTCTGGAAACTTGCCAATCTCCCTGTCGTTGTGATATATCCTCACCGCGGTACTCTTCATCAAAGTTGTGTTTTTCGGTATGATCCTTCTGATTCCCAACGGCTCCTGGTACTTTAGAGGCTTCATAGTCGGCCGAGTAGCCATGGCCAGCGAACTCATTGTGCCAATTAGTCTCTCCCAGGATTCTTCCTTTGGTGCCTGTTGTTGCGCGTGGCTAAGTTCCTCGATATACTCATTAATGTTGATTCTTTTCCTTGGTGGTTGCTCTTGTTCTTGTTTGGGTCTTTTCTGGGGCGGCTCTGTTGCACCAGGCAAGTTATCGATGTCTGGCGGGTTTGTCAAAAGTTCTCCCATCGCAAACATCACTGCGTCGCGCTTCATGGAGTATTTCTCGTACAAGTACTTGATAATGGCTGGTGCAATCTCACCCACTTTTCGGGTCAAGTCTTGCTTGAACTGGACCTCTGGAATGGTCTGTGCTGGTGGTTCCCGCTCCTCCGGTTCATCCTCATCGGATATGAATAAAGACTCAGATTTGGTGAGCGCTTCTGGTGCTGGAGTCCTTTCATTCGGGTTAAAGAACCGCTTCTTCTCCGCTTTAGGTAACTTATCAGTCATCAGTACGTGAACATGTCTTCATCGAATGCTTAATGATGAAAAACGGGTCGCGATCAAGAATTTTCGCTAATGTTCGCGAGCGCGTACCTATGGCACGTTTTATGTGCACACGTGATTCGTGACATCACTCACATGCTTCAACGTCAGCTCATCGACATGGGTTACCTCATTTCTACCCATCTATAGTAAAAGAAAATCACACGGAATCGTATAATAATAAAAGCGTATACATCAGAGCTTAGGCTGGAGATCGGTCTCCAAGGATCTGGTTATGGCTTGGTTGAGATCGTCAATCAAATCAGCGCATGATTCTATACCAATTGACAAACGGATCAAGTCCTGTGGCAATCCTCTTTCTGCCTGCTTGTCAGCGTCAATGGAGGCGTGCGACATCTTACAGGGCATACTTATCAACGAGTTCACACACCCAAACGACACCAGGATACCGAAAATATCTGTGTACTCTAAAATCTTCTCCAGGATCTTGGTGGAGCCAGTCTCAAAGGACAAAACCGCACCGGCGCCGGCCCCGCCTGTCAATTCCTGGTGCAATTTGTATTGTGGATGGGATTTCAACCCTGGGTATCTCACCTTGAAGCCCAAACGTTCCAAAAATTCGGCAATCTTCATGGTATTCTGCTGCTGCTTCTCCATTCTCACATGGAGGGTCTTCAAACCTCTCTGCATCAACCAACAGTCGAACGGCGACAACCCACACCCGGTGGAGTTGATCACGTAGTACAACTTGTCGGCCAACTCTTTGCTCCTTGTGGCGATCACACCAGCCATGATATCGTGGTGTCCGTTGAGGTACTTGGTACCGGACTCAAAGTGGATGTCCGCGCCCAAGTCCAAAGGCGACATCAATAGTGGCGACATCATAGTGTTGTCAACGGCGACGATAATGTCGGGGTTGACCTGGTGGGCATAGTCGGCGATGGCGCGGACGTCCAGGACAAGCATGAGGGGGTTGGTTGGGGATTCGAGGATGATGAGCTTGAGGTTGGGCGAAGTTTCAATCACTGACTTGATCAAATCGGTGTCGGATGTGTCGTAGTGGCGGCCTATGGCGTCTCCCTTCTTGTTCAAATAAGTCAACAATCTGTCAGTGCCCCCGTACAAGTCGGTACCGGCAATCACTTCGTCGCCTGGTTCCGCAAAGGCTTTCAAAATGACGTCGACTGCACTCATACCACTAGACACGGCAAATGCGTGGTCTGCCTTCATGATTTTGGCGAGGATGTGCTGCAACTGGGTTCTGGTTGGGTTCCCGGACCTCGTGTAATCGTATTCGCCCATGTTGTTGACGGAAGGTTGCTTGAAGGTGGCCGATTGGTACAATGGAGCCACAGCGGCGTTGTGCTGGTCTGTGGACTTGTAGTGAACGACCTCTGTTTCGATGCTGTATGATTTCTTTGGCGACATGGTTAGATGGCAGGCTTGTTGGTTTACGTTGGTGGAAAAAGTGAAAAAAAAACAGAAGAAAATTTTCTAAACTGTGGATCTTTAAATGGCGGGTGGAAAATTCTGAGTCAAAGAGAGAATGTGAGCGAAAAGAAACGATTGCGACACCGGATAAAGCATTTTTGTGTCACAACATGGAGGCATCAATCTGGAGAAGCGACTGTGAACGCACACACACCTCGGACAAGCTAGACGATGGAAGGCCAAGTTCTGTCGTGCATCTACATTCTCTCACTTAACTTGTCTATCATACATTAACCTTTTATTATGTGCCTACAAATCAGCTCTGGTAAACTTTCTAATATCTGTTGGCTCTTTGCTCAACAACACCTTAGGTCCACTGAATGGCTCACAAGACTCTCTCTTGCCGTTGACTGGGCCCACTTCAGTCAATTCTTTACCGTCCTGCAACTGTTTCAACAAATTCACGGTGGCTTCTGGGGTCAAGTCTTCGTGGTAGTCGTCGTTAATGGCCATCATTGGGGCGTTAACACAGGCACCCAAACATTCGACCTCTTGCAAGGTGAACAACTTGTCTGGGGTGGTTTGGCCTGGCTTGATCTTCAAGTGGCTGGTGACGGCTTCCATGATGGCGTCACTGCCGCACAATTGGCATGGGGTAGTGGTACAGACTTGCAAGTTGTACTTCCCCATTGGGTGTCTGTTGTACATGGTATAGAAGGTGGCGACTTCGTAGACTCTCATTGGAGGCATGTCCAACAACTTGGCGACGTAGTTCATGACGGAAATAGATGTGAAACCCAACTGACGCTGGCCCAAGTCCAACAAGGGCATACAGGCACCTTTCTTGTACTGTGGAGGGTATTTGGCAATGATTTCATCGGCTCTTTTCTTGTTTTCCGAAGTGAACTCGAATGCTATGTCTGGGTTGTCTTCCTTCGTATCTCTGTGGACGGAAATGATGGAGGAGTATCTCTTAGGTATGGTAGACGTGAAAGCTCCGACCTGGGAGGATGATCTAGCGATGAGACGGGACAACATGGTTGTGAATATGTGTGAATAAATAAATAGAAAGGGAGGTGTGTTCCTTCGAAAGTGGTGGCTGTAACTACTTGCTGGTCAGTAGAACTTTTTTGTTGTTAAAGCCTGAAAATTTTACATGGTGATTGGTTTTTCTTTTGTCTGTCCCTCATTTTGGAGTGTGCACTCTGCGTAAGGATGTTTTGATTTTCTGTGATTGGATGGAATTTATATGCAGGAATTAGACAAACCCCCCAGGTGGTGCTGCCAACAGTAGTGTCAGAAGAGGATCAATTTTAGACAACGTATGTGTGGCGTGTACTCTAGTAGAATAGTTTGGAAGCAAGCATCTTAACCCCCCGGTTGATTGGGGTAGTATCGTCCAATTAGAGTTGTTCATCAGAGAATACCACCCGGGATAAGGGGGTAGCGGCACTTCCTGGTCATCAACGGATACTCCCATCCTTGCAGAGAGTGCGTCCATATCCCCCAATAATACAACCCAAGATGTCATTCAGATTAAACAGTGGTGTGGTTTACGTAATACGAAAACTGCAACCACACATGATGCAACATAATGGAGGGGATGCAAAACAGCCTCTTTCTTTTTCTTTTTCCTTTTCCTTTTCCTTTTCTTTTGGTAATGATTTGCGGAGAACAAAGTTTATCCCCCTGAACTTATCCTCAAAAAAACTCTATAAAAGCGTCGTCTTCAGCCCTCTGATCCTTTGAAACTTCTTTCTTCATCACTTTACATTATAACCAAAAATGAAGAGCTCAAAACAAACCGAACAAGACCACGAACAACCACCAAGCGTTGAGATGAAACCAGAGGCCAAGAAGGAAGAACCGCAGCCATTGATTGAGCGGATCCAAGAGGCAACACACAACATGCAAGAAAGGTTGCACAACTACCATCCCTTTGAGCACTTTGGCAAGACCAGAGAAGAGGACGAAGAAGCCGAAGATGACTTCTTCAACCTTTTTGGGTGACGGTGCACACGTGATGATTGTGGAGGACAATCAAATGAATGGCATACACTCTTTCTGGTCCATGTTTCTGTTGTAGCTGCTGGACAGCGTTGATGTTGTTTTATATAGGCTAATGATATTAATATATACTACTAAAGAACTCACGTAGATCTACTTATTATATACCAATCTCTGTTGGAATCACTCAATTGGTACTTGTTGATTCCTAGCCTTGCGCAGAAGCATTCAATCAATACTTCGCTTGGGAACCCCCTCCTTTGAATCCATTTGTGCTCTGCCTCCCAATTCAATGTATCAGCTGGAGCCATCTTGATTGTTTCTTTGGTTTTCTTGGTGTTTATCCTCACGTACTTGGTGTATATCTTCAGTCTGATCCTGGTCTGCTTCTTCTTGAACGAGTTCATTTTGCAAATTATGAATGGATTGTATTGGTTGGCAGGCTGTTTCTCCTCAACTTTGTGCTCATTGCTTTCTGGACGAATAGTAGTTTCAGTTTCACTAGCTCCATTGTTGAGGTCTTCTATATCTAGAGACGCATCCCACAAAGAGAAGCTCCACTCACTGGTGTCGTTCATGGTTGGTGGAGGTGTCTGGTTGTAACTGTTTTGTCGGTTTTGCAACATGTTTTTTCTACGCACATAAAGGCGACGACGGTAAGAACTTTTTATTAGACGTGTAGATTACTTAAGCTTTGTAACATCTCTTTGGAGAGCTGGTAGTAGTTGGAGTTGTAGGCACGCTAGAGTTGCTAGTATCTGCGTCAGAGGTGGCAGTGATCTCATCAGAGGTGGCACTAGTCGTCTCATCAGTGCTAGCACTACCCACTGAAGTTGCGGAAGCTTTAGTACTGCTTTCCTCTGTGGAGCTTGCGGCAATCGTAGTTTCACTTTCAGCAACGTAAATCACAGAATAGGTATTTGAAGGATCTGGGGCGTCAACAGTAGAATATGGTAGGTTGTCACCGTTGTCAACAGCAACAACATTACCAGCTCCAGCACCTTGCTTGTACTTGCCAAAATAAACTTGATAATTGTCATAGTCGAAAACACCATAGTAGTACTTGAAAATGAAGTTTGGCAAGACAGCATCGTAAGAATCATACCCAATGTTGTAAGAAGCAAGGTTCAACACAGCATAGGTGGTGCCGTTCTGCTCCACGGTTTCGCCAATGATATCAGTCAAAGCAAACCCAACCTCGTACCCTTGGACATTGAACGTCAACTGTCTGCCTTCAATGTCCTTGATGTCATAATAAACATTACCATCATCATCCTCAAAGTAGTCGGTTCCAAGAAGTGTCAAGAGGTTGTTCAAGACTGGTGTAGGTGGGAGGAACCCGTTGGTACCACTATCGATCTGGTAAATGGTGTTCTTGTTTGAGATAATGACATCGTCGAGTTTGACCTCGTTGACGGTGAAGGCGGGGATTATCCACTCATTGACCGGACCAGAGAACAAGATAGCTTGCACAAATGGGATCTTGACCAATGGACCATCGATGATGTTTGTGCTCAATCCGCCAAAAATAATAGCCGAGTTATCGTCTCTACCATCAAATGAATACAAAACACTCTCAGTGACACCTTGCTCTTGCAACAAGTATGGGAAGTTAGGGTAGTTTGTGCCGAACAATTCCTCAGCTCTGAACCCAATTCCCAAAACACCGGAGAAACTTTGGATATCCGAAATAAGCGCGTATCCCATGGTCAAGTTGGTCAAAGTGAAATCGGAGGACTCAATGTTGTCCGACACTTGGTAAACCGAGAATGGATCATCAAAACCGTATCTCATTAAGTAGGACTGGTTGGTGTTGACAATAGTCGTTGAAGCAGAAGCGTTGTAAATGGATTCAACAATCATCAAGTCGGAGGAACCACTATCAATGATAATGTTGCTGATTGACTGCGGTGGAGTACCCAAGAAGAGACCCTGGAGGTAGTACATGTGTTCATCGGAAATGGCCAATTCGATCTTAACAGCTCCGTTGCCCAGGGATAAGATTGAAGCAGCAGCTGCGGAAGATACCGCCAAAAGCAAGTTGGTAATGACAGCGTTCATAATTGATGGTGTTGGATATGTGAAAATAAGAAACTCAGCATGAACCAGAAAAAGGGGGAGGTTCTATAACGCTCTATTTATATGTCCTCCTGCAGTCACGGACCACTTCCTATGGTGGTGCTTGCTTTCGCAACCACAGTGAAGGAAAAACTAAGTGCGCTAAAAACTCTTAGTATCGAGTTATATTGCCTAATTGAGCGACGGCAATGGATACGTCCCACACACACTTTCAGAGCAGAGCAGAGCCAAACTCAAACCCAACGCCAAAGCTTGTTCTGAATTGCAAACTTTAGCCAAGTTTAATCACCTCCTGAGGGCTGTCATCTGATACGCTAAGCGCAACGTGCACCCAGTTCGCTGAAGCTAATGGGTCTTCAGCTCTTCATTGTACATATGCTCTCCTTTGTTCTTCCGTTTCTCTTTGTTCAAACAAAGTTTTCTTTTTTTGTGAATATGCTCTTAAGTTTCGTCCTAGAAACCACCTAGCCCCGTCGAATTATTATTCAACGTCAAACGCAGAATCCCCTTTTCTCTTGCGTCAAATGGGTGCTGGTAACTTTCAACAGGTCGTGCGCGCCAGCCCAGTTCTCGGTTTTTCGCTCTTTTTTTGTTCTGTTCGGTTTCAACTTTTTTTTTGTACCTTGACAATTATCAGCATGTAAAGTAACTTCCTACACCCAGGGCATCTTGGAGAAGCAAAAAAAAAAGAAGAACGTTTGAACCCTTGAAGAACAACAATAGAAACAGTCTCACGAGTATTGGCTTACCTTATTTTTGTTCTTGATAAATCGTCCATCCATCCTTATCATCTAAATTGCTCATCGGTCGTTGGCAATCAAGCACGCATCCAACCAACCACACAAACACACCCACACCACAATGAGTCTCAACAACACACACAAGCCAAACAAAACCAACGGCAACAGCAGTTCTATACATTCATTTGAAACCCCACGATCACCATCAAGGTCTACCACACGCGGGAACCCACCAAAGTTAAACGACGTGGCACCTGCGGGACTACAGTCGTCACCCCCGAGAAGACGAAATAACAACACAATATTCAGCGATAGGTACATCCCGAACAGAACTGGTGTCGATCTCCAGGCAGCATTCAGTTTATCACACGAAGAAATACTACCTGATCTAAGAAACATCCGCAATGGAGATAACGAGATTGAAATCAGGAGAGAGGAAGAAGCCAACAGAACATTTTCAACTGTGTTGAAGGCGGAACTATTTGGCGATAACGTGCCGATGGCTACTGCTAACCTATCAAACACTACATCCAGCACCGGGGTTATTAATAGTCGCCCGAAGCAAATAAGAACGACCGGTACGGGTACCACAGTTTCCAGCAGCATGTCAACACCACCACCACGATCCTCAAACTCAACGTCGTACTTCCCGGGATCAGCAGGGTCGTCTGTCACTGCTGCCATCGTCAACAACAACGGTCACACTTCATCAGGATCCACCATATCGTCATCCACTACAGCCGCAACAAACAATAACAACAACCAGAGCAATAACAACGGAGGAGCAAGAGACAGCACCATCGCCAACGATATCGATGACGTGACAAGCACGCCCCGACGAAAAACAAACCTATTCACGTACCAATCACCACAGAAGTCGCGGCCAATTTCCCGGGATTTGCAACAGGAGTTGTATTCGCTATCCCCTGTGCGACAGGACTCCCAGAAACTTTTGTTGTCGCCACAAAAGAAACCCCGAACAATTTCGAAAGTTCCTTATAGAGTGTTGGACGCACCTGAACTATCCGACGACTTTTATCTCAATTTGGTCGACTGGGGCCAGCAGGACGTCTTGGCAGTGGGGTTGGGCGACAGTGTGTACCTCTGGGACGGGGCGACGCAATCTGTGGACAGGTTGTGCAACTTGACAAACAAGGACAAGGTGACGAGTTTGAACTGGATAGGTACAGGTACCCATCTTGCAATCGGAACATCCAAAGGTCTAGTTGAAATCTGGGATGCAACGCGAATCAAGTGTATCCGAACAATGACGGGCCACTCGCTCAGAGTCAGTTCACTTGCCTGGAACGAGCATATATTGAGTAGTGGAAGTCGAGACAGAACTATTTTGAACCGTGACGTGAGGATTGAGGATCATTACGTGAACAAGTTTGAGAGCCACAAGCAGGAGGTGTGTGGGTTGAAATGGAACGTCGAGGAAAATAAACTAGCAAGTGGGGGCAATGACAACAACTTGTTTGTCTGGGATGGACTCAACACCAAACCATTGCATCAGTTTACGGACCACACAGCTGCAGTTAAAGCCATTGCTTGGTCTCCACACCAACGAGGCATCTTGGCGTCAGGAGGAGGCACAGCTGACAAGACCATCAAAACCTGGAACACCCTAACAGGAAGCTTAATCCACGATGTGAATACGGGATCCCAGGTGTGCAACTTGATCTGGTCTAAGAACTCCAACGAGTTGGTCTCGACGCACGGCTACTCCCGAAACCAGATAATTGTTTGGAAGTACCCAACCATGCAACAGATAGCCCAGTTGACCGGTCACACGTACAGAATCCTATATTTATCGCTATCTCCAGACGGAGAAACAATCGTGACAGGAGCAGGAGACGAAACATTGCGGTTCTGGAACGTGTTTGAGAAGAACAAGCACAGCGAGTCTACTGCATCGGTGTTGCTAGGAGCGTTTCTGCAATTACGATAAATAAATAGTACATATTAGTTTACATATCTTATCATAGTATTAAACATTCGGGATCCAACGCATCGATCTCCATTTCCGGATCAAATTTGTTCAACTTCATCCACCGTTTCAAGTTTTCGACCGAAAGCGAAACACTACCCGTGCTGTCATCCTGCACCAAGACCTCCATGAACTCTAAAGTTAGTAGGATGTCTTCTTTCCTGAAACCTGTGAGTTTGGACAACTGATTCAATGTAAATTCGCCTTGCATCTTGTGTATCGTCTTTGCTAATCTCTTGGACCAAAACCGCAAGTATGTCATTTTGCCATAGGGTGAAAGTGGATACTCGGGTCCACTACCACCATACTGACCAGGTGTGACTTTAGCTAGACGGTACAGAAACTCAATTAACAACGACCCCAAATGCCGCCTCTGGAACGGCGGGAAGACACATATGCACGCCAAGTTGATATCGTTTTCATATGACAACACCTCCTTGGAAAAGAACCCCATGGGGATGTAGTTAGGGGTGGTCTCATCCCTGCCATAGACAATATAAAAATTAAAGTGCTCTATGTTGTAGTAGATGGATTTGTCGTCTAGGAACAATTTCCCAAACAAGCACAAGTTTTGACAAAACAACGGGTCCTGAAACCCCCGGACTTCTCTGATAATATACCCATTCGTGTCGTCCTTGTACACTAACGTCCCTATATTCGGTCTCCATCTATTGTATCGGCACTTGACGACATGCGAGTTCAACTCGTGCTCGTGGGACGAGTATCGGAAACAGTACTCACACACGTACAAATGGTCTAGCCAAAACTCGTGCAAGTTCTCATCAAACATATCCTTCTTGTGTATCTTCTTGGCGCCCGATCCCTCCAGCGCAACCTTGTTGGCATACTCGTACCCTAGTGCCGAGTGGGATAAATCGTGGGGGTAGAAAAAGGCTGCATTGCCGTACCAAGCGGAGAACTCGTAATCGCCAAACGTGACTTTGTTTATGTTTCGCTTGTTCAATTGGCCGTAGTATGAGCTATCCTCTGTGTCCTTGTTCCCGACCTTCTTCCGTTTCGGTGATGTGATTGGATTGGGTGTGGTGTCAAACATGCATGTAGGGTTGTTGGTATGGAGATTATACGAAGAAACTGCCACTAAAGGAAAAACAAAAGCGCTTGGGGGTGGAGATGTGGTTTGTACATTCATCTGCATTCGCTTTTTTTTCTTCTTCTTTGTTTGGTTCGGCCGATATTGTGCGACGTCTCTGACGCGTATGCTCAAGGACAAACAAGAGACAGGTGGAAAAATTTCGTGCCAACCACCACCACCACCAGTAACACCGACCATCACGACAATGCCACCAAAAGGTTGGAGAAAGAATGCGGAAGGGCAATACCCGCAACCAAGCAGCAAAGAAAACGAGTTGATCTCAATCGATGATATCTTGTTCCCGAGAACAACCATCCAGAAACTAGCCAAAAACATAATCTCCGATGACGAAAACAATGCTGCGCTGATGACCATAGCCAAGGACTCTCTTCTTGCCTTACAGAGATCAGCTACCGTGTTCGTCTCACACATGTTCTTCCAGGCCAAGGAGATAGCCAAGGAAGCCAACAGGAAGACTGTTTCCGCACAAGACATGTTGGGTGCGTTGGAGAGAGCAGAGTTTAGCGGATTTCCCCCTGAAGTGAAACAGAAACTCACTCAGTTCGAAACACTCGCCGCTGCCAAGAGACTGCTGAAGGAGAATGGAGGTCCGGTAAAAGAACCAGAAGTGGTTGAAGAATCAGACAAGAAGAGGCTAAAGGTGAACGAATCTTCCGGAACAAGTGTAAGCAAGAAGAAGGACACCGATGATGATGACGAAGAGGAGGAGGAAGACGAAGACGACGATGCGACTAAAGACGAAGAGGATGATGAAGAGGGAGATGAAGCTACCACAGCTGGTGCTGACGAAGACGAAGATATGGATGTTGACGACGAAGAGGAAGAAGTCGAAGTGAACCCAATTGCTGCCTTGGCTAAAGAAGAAGACGAATTGGAAGGCGCCGACACGGAGGACAAGAACAGTACAACTGAGAACGACGAGGACGACGAGGACGACGATTGAACGATATCTAATTTGCGTATACTAGTTTCGGATGCAGTGGTCAAAAATTGGGAAACCGCACTGCGAACCTACAAATAAATACAAAACCATCAATACCCCGCCACTTATGTACAATATAAACTTTACCTTCATGAACCACATCTTTCTCTGGATCTGCTGAGCACGTTTCTGGAATACCAGCGACGACGTATTCAATCGATCGGTTTGGTCGACCAAGGAGTTTATTTTGTCGCCTCTGCTCAACAATTTATTGATGTTATCTAGCATCAACTGTCTGACTTCATCAACTTCTTCGTTTGCCAATAGCAATTGGTTGGGGTTGATCTGGTCCGGCGAGCTAGGACCTTCTTCGTTGTTCTCGGAGATCGACCCGTAGCTGTACAACCGGCGGTTTGAGTCGTAGTTCATCTCCTCATACTTTATGATCTGGTTCATGTACAACTTGAACTCTCCCAACTTTGATTTAGCCAGTGGATCATTTGGGCTCGTCTTGTTTGCCTCGACCTCTCGTTTGTAATCAATGTACTTATCCATGATATTCTTCATGACATTCAAGATCAATGTTTTGTTGACGTTCACATGGGCGATGGCAACCACCGTTATCAAGTCACGACTGCCGTCCAGGTTGGACAACACTTTCTTCATGAAGTACATGGCGAGCTTGATGGAGTTGGTGGTGGAGATTGGTATTGATCCCACAAGTGTTTTTGATGCATTTATCAATCCCAATTCCTGTGACACCACCTCTGAGCAATTGATGTTGTTGTTGTTAATTAGGTGGACAAGGTTGTGATTCTCGTAGGTGTACAAAGTGGTGGAGTTTATTGTCAAAGTGCAATGGATTACTGTTGGCTGGTGTTAGTACGGTTTTATAGCAGTGACTTCTAATGTTGACACATACAGTTCTTTTGTAAATCCGCTTGACTCATAGTGAATGCTAATGTGTGGTTGTAGATATGTGAAGGTATTAGACTGTTGCTTTGGCAGTGTTGCTTCTAATCAATTTTTCTAGAGCCGCCGCCCAAACAGCAAATTTAAACCAAGAAGACGCTCAGATAAAAAAAATCATGGAATGCCGCCAGGCGAGAAACGAACTCAGAAGATGTCATCTCTTCGCGACTACCGCACCAAGACCGCCAAAAAAATTTATACGGTTCAAACTTTTGCATAGCCAGTCGTTAAACAACAACACCATCTTGCGTAATGGGGAAATACAGAAAGAGGTTCAATGAGAAGGCAAGAGCTGGTATGCTTGCAAAACAAGCTGCCTTGAAGAAAGCAAGAAACAAGCAGTTCTACCGCCAGGATCAGGACGATGAGGACGACCACACACCCGAAGGGACTCCCGATGCCACTCAAATGTTCCATAACGAGGACTCCAACACAGAGATCCTAGCACCAGTGACAGAGGAAGAGCGACAAGCTAGGAAGAGAGCGTTGGAGGAAAGTCTATACACCCAGAACGAAAAGCAGGAAAAGATGTCCAAAGCTAAGAAGAAGAGGTTGGACAAGTACATCGACCACCAGTTGAAGAGGGAAGAGAAGAAGATCTTGCTTGAAAAACTATCACATACCAAAATCGACACGAGCAAGTTGTCAGCTTTGAAAGAGTTGGGTAAGAGTAAGCAAACAAAGAAGGAAGAGATGGTTGAAGCTCTCGAATTGGAACGTCAAGGTAGAGGAGACGAACGAACCAGGGAGATTCTATACGAGGAGAGAGTGGTTAAGGACTATGAGGACAACGATTCGGACGAGGAAGATGGAAGCACACAGGAAGAAGAGGAAGTGAAGACTGGAGGCTTTGTTGACAATAGACCCTCGAAGTTTGGTGGACAGGGGTTTGGTTTTGGATTTGCCAATATACCTGTGATCAAGAAGGACAGGTCGAGTGAGCCCAAGAAAAAGTATAGTTGGAGAAAGAGGATTGAAGAAGAAGAAAAGAAGAAACTAAAGAAAGAAGAAGATGATGATTTCGCATCAAGTTCTGACGGAGAGGGAGAAGACGATGCAGACATGGATGAGGAGGATGATGATGAAGAAGAACAGGAAGAAGATTCAAGTGAGGATGACGATGAAGAACTGGAAGAGGAAGAGGAGGAGGAAGAGGAAGAGGAAGAGGAGGAGGAAGAGGAGGAGGAAGAGGAAGAGGAGGAGGAAGAGGAAGAGGAAGAGGAGGAAGAGGAAGAGGAAGAGTCCAAGTTAATGAAGAGCAAACCTCGCCATTCCACTACTGCAGCTAGTTTCAAAGAATGGGCTGAACAGCAAGTACGAAAAATGGAAGGTAGAGAGAATGTACCCCTCAACCCAGAAGTTTCCCAGGAAATCAAGAAACAATATTCCAAGCAAACAGTCAGAGAAGAAGACGTGGACCATTCTTCTGACGAAGAAGGATATATCCCAATCAACAAAGACTTGCAAAGAGAGGCATTCGTGGTGGAAGTGAAGAGAAGTGAAGCCATTCAACAGCAGAGAATCTTGCTTCCAGTTTTTGCCGAGGAACACAGAATAATGGAAGCGATCTATCACCACGATTGTGTTATTCTTTGTGGTGAAACAGGGTCTGGTAAGACCACCCAGGTACCACAGTTCTTATATGAAGCTGGTTTTGGTAACTTGGCAAACAACTTATCCCCGGGGATGATTGGTGTTACGCAGCCCAGAAGAGTTGCAGCTGTCTCTATGGCAGAGAGAGTTGGGAATGAATTAGGTGATCATAGCCATCGTGTTGGTTACCAGATCCGATTTGATACTACCATCAAAGACGAAGGTAAAGAGAATGGCACAGCTTTGAAGTTTATGACTGATGGTGTGTTGTTAAGAGAGATGATGAGCGACTTCTTGCTTACCAAGTACTCCTCCATCATCATTGATGAAGCTCACGAGAGGAACATCAACACAGATATCTTGATTGGTATGTTGACGAGAGTGATGAAGTTGAGAAGGAAGTATCACAATGAAAACCCCGACAAGTTTAAGCCATTGAAGTTGATAATCATGTCTGCCACATTGAGAGTGTCCGATTTCTCAGAGAACTCTGCGCTATTCAAGAACCCACCTCCAATAATCAATGTGCAAGCCAGACAATACCCCGTGTCGATCCATTTCAACAAGAAAACCAACTACGATTACCTCGATGAAGCATTCAAAAAGACGTGCAAGATCCACCGCAAGCTTCCAGAAGGTGGTATTTTGATTTTCTTGACGGGCCAGAACGAGATCACCACGCTTGTTAAGAAATTACGTGAAGCTTTCCCTCCCAAGAAGAAATCAACTATCAAATATGAAGAAGATGTCGAAGTCAAGTTGTCGGAGAATGTCCAACAAGAAGTCGAAGATGTGGATTTCAGCATTGACACCAAAGATGACGAGCAATACGACGATTATGATGGAAATGATGATGATGACGCCGAAGAAGAGGGTTTTGATGAAGCTGTCGATACCAACGAATCCGAACTTGGTCCGTTGTACGTCCTTCCATTGTATTCTCTATTGCCAACCAAGCAACAAATGAAAGTGTTTGAAGAACCACCTAAAGGAAGCAGAATATGTATTGTTGCTACAAATGTCGCCGAAACTTCGTTGACTATTCCTGGAATTCGATATGTCGTTGACTGTGGCCGTTCCAAAGAAAGGAAATTCAACAGAGAAAATGGTGTGCAGTCCTTTGAAGTCGATTGGATTTCCAAAGCCTCCGCTGACCAACGTGCCGGTAGAGCTGGTAGAACTGGACCGGGTCATTGTTACAGATTGTTCTCTTCGGCCGTGTACGAAGAGTTTTTCCCAAAGTTCAGTGTACCCGAGATCTTGCGCATGCCATTTGAAAGCATTGTCTTGAGCATGAAAAGTATGGGTATTGATCAGATTGCAAACTTCCCATTCCCTACACCTCCAGACCGAACCGCGTTGAGACAAGCTGAGGAGTTGTTGGTGGTCTTGGGCGCCTTGGACAAGGAGCGTAAATCAGTGACAGATTTGGGTAAAAAGATGTCCCTTTTCCCATTGAGTCCGCGTTTTGCCAAAATCTTAATCATTGGTAACCAACAAGAGTGTCTTCCATATATCATAGCCATTGTATCGGCGTTGTCTGTTGGCGACCCTTTTATCAGCGAAGCAGAATTGAGTGCAAACTTGTCCGATGGAGCCCGTAAAGATTTCAGGTCCAAATTCAACCATTCGAGAGCATTGTTTGCTAAGCTTGACCCCGGCAGTGATTGTATGATGTTGCTTTCCGCTGTTTGTGCATTTGATCATGTTCCTCGTGACAACCAGAACGAATTTTTGCAGGGCCACTATTTGAGACACAAGATGATGGAGGAAATCCAAAAATTAAGGAAACAGGTGGGCAACATAGTGGAGAACCTGGTCATGGCTGCTAATGGATTGCAGATCCAACACGAGCTGAAGCTTCCCATACCGACCAAGAAGCAGGTCAGCGCCATGAAACAGATGATTGCGTCTGGCTTCATAGATCAGGTTGCAATCCGGGGAGATCTCATTTCGGCGGATGTCAAAGTCGCCAACAAGACCAACATCATCAATATTCCGTATTGTCCAGTCATGCCAGTTGATGAGGGACCATTTGTGTATATCCATCCCAACTCGTTGATTGCCAAGAGTGGGCAAATTCCAAGCCCTTACTTGGTGTACCAATCTTTGAGCACAAAGGGCAATGCGGACGAAGATGCGGTGAAAAAGGTCAGGATGAGACCGTTGGTGGACATCAGTGGAAAGCAATTGGCCAATGTTGCCAAAAACTCAATTCTACTCACGTATTCCAAACCATTGGGTCATCCATACGCTCCAAAGAACATCACTGCGACAAAACGAGAATGCTACGTTGTGCCTCGTTTTGGTGCTGCTATGGGTACTGGTGCGATTGGCTGGGACTTGCCTGCAATCAGAGTGGTGCAAGAGAAGCGTAAAGGAACTTGGGTCAATGTATAGTTTATAGAGACAATAAGAACCACGACATTTTCAGTTCGGCGACACGGCAGTCATGTCGCGCAGCTTTGTCTCTGTTGATACACACAATTTTTTTTTTCAGAGATCTCTTCGTGTTTACGTTTTGTATACCCATCGACCGTGCACAACAGCAACCCAAATACCTACACAACCATGGACGCCCGAGAGCGAGACAGGAGACGGAAGCGAAATAGAGAGCGCGAGGACAATTCCCAGCCATTGATACCCACGAACATTCTCGACCAAGCGTCGCAGCGGATTTTCGTTCTTTCGCTATTCATTCTAATACAGAGCTGGAAGGTGTATGATCTCGTGCTATTAAAGTCCGAGATCCCGTCAACGGGCGAAGTGCTAACCCTGTTGAACAACTTCACGTTTGTGTTGAAGTACGCTATTCTTGACGGATTGTTCCTATGGTTCTTGCCCGTGTTGAACATCCAGTATTTGAACTTCTCGCCGTTCAGGACGCTAATGTTGACAGTGGTGCTAAACGGGTTTTCTATATTCTTGGTTAGTTCGTTTTCGTTGCCATTGTTAGCCAATGTGTTTTTGCCGGTGTGGAGGTTTTTACTACAGAAGAAAGAGTTGAATATTATTGGGGAGTCGATAGACGTGAATAAGGTGATTGACATGGACTCTCATTTCAAGGGTCAATTGACAATCCAGTACTTGCCTGACTCCTCAGCTAAGATGAACCCGTTTCATTTTGATCAAGTGTGCCTCGGGTTACAAAACAACTATGCGCTCCAGATGCCGATTGAATTCAACACAACATCCGGGATCGGATACCTACAGATGCAGCATACCACTCCAGATAACGAAGTCCAGTATTTGAATTACACTGGTGGAGCATTGCGCAGATTGTTCAGGAAAGATTACTCCCACCTATCCAAGTATTTGGACCGCGAGAAGAGACTGGATCCAAGGGTGTTTTACGTTGAGTATCCGATCAATAAGCCAGGGATGTACCGTATCAAGAGTGTTTTGGACAACAAGGGAAACAGCATTCGTACATACAAGTCGGAGTTTGTGATAGCTGATTGTCCACTGGCCAAGTTCTTTTATCCGCCAAATTTTGAAAGCAGTAGTGGCTTCAAGTGCTTGTCTAATATCGAAGACGACACGTATCCTTTGCCCTGGATCGAAATGTACGGTACGACTCCGGCATTTGTGAAACTCAATTTGAAGATTGATGGCACGGAGTACAAGATGATGAACTTGAGTATCAACCTGGATAGTTCGCGGTTTATTTCCAGGACAAATTTCAGTTGGTTGAAGGCCGTCAAGTTGGTCAGAAATTTGTTGCACGAAGAGATACTAAAATCGATTGATGTGCTCCCCAAAGGACCCAATAGTGTGTTGGAGTTCCAGTTATTGCAAATTCAAGATTCCCTTGGTAATGTCCATCGTTACGAACCACTTTCTAGAGACAAAGACGTGTGGTACAAGCTCAAATTGAGAAAATCGCCGTCCATCGGGTTGTACGACAAGGATCAGCGCCAGGAATTGCTCGTGGGAGGCACCAAAACCTTGTCGTTCTCTCATTTGGAGGAATTTGTTGAAGATGATTTCCCATTGAGTGTTGTTGTTGATTACGTGAGCGCCAATAACGAAAGAAGCAACATTACGATTACTTTCAAGTCTAAAGCTGCTTTGCAAAACGGGTTAGCCATTGACAAGCCAGGTAGATATCAGTTGATCACGGCGACGGACAATTATTGTCCATGCGAGATCGATAGCAAGCCAATTGATGTCAAGTTAGCGCCAAACCCTTCGTTGAGTATAGCAGCTGATCCTGTTTCCGATAGATGCCTCGGTACTGTGGGCTACAACTTTGACTTTAATTTCACTGGTAAGTCGCCATTCAAGGTGCAATACAGGATCTACTCGAATGTTTCTGGCACCCTTAAACCAGTTTACTCCGACACGGGCAAAGCTGTGCGTGAGCTTGTGTCCCACGAAAAGTCCCACTCCTTCAAGTTCATGCCACCTAGTGAAGGTAGCTACACTATTGTGTTTAACAATCTCAAGGACGTAAACTACCACAAAGAGCTGTTGCCGTTAGATGAGAAAACGCACACGTTCCTGACGTATTTCAAACATGCTTCTCAAATCGGATTCCAGCAACAAGGACGCACTATCCGTACATGTTATGGCCTCACGGCGAAGATTCCATTATTCTTCAAAGGCAGTGGACCATTCAGTTTTGATTATGACTTTGTTGATGCAGATACGAAAAAGAAATTGTTGGACACTATGCATGTTGACAAAGTTGATAGCTATTCTATCAACACTCCTCATCAATTAATGGGAAAGACGTATGAAGTCAAGTTATCTAACGCCAAGGATAAGTTTGGTTGTGACGCTATCATCGCCGATGCTCATGCTCCAATGAAGGTGATCAGCAGACTGGACGTGCCGGAGGTTCAATTAGATGAAGCCGAAAAGAATGTGACAATTGTTGAAGGGTCTCAAGTCGACATCCCATTGAAGTTCAAGTCATCCATCCCAGTCAGTGGTCACGATAAAGTTGAAATCAAGTTCTTGGCCGTCAATTCCAAGGAAGCTGTCATCAAGAGATTCCTGTTGGTGGGCACTTCCATTAGATTACTGGAGGCTGGGCAATACTGGTTACACTCTTACGAGAGCAACGGGTGTAAAGGACGTGTTATCAACGAAGCGAACTGCGTCAATATCAACTACTACCCTAAACCATCGATGGAGATTATTTCAAGCAAGGAAATGTTGCAACACACCGACGATTCCTCCATTCATTTGAGACCTGTCTGTTATGGAGGCACGAGTGAGATCACCTTGAAGTTGGTGGGACAAGCGCCATTTGTTGTGGACTACGAGATCAAATTGCCAAGCGGTAAAGTCGAATCACATTCTATGAATATCGAAACCCACGAAATCCTCATAAAGTTGCCAACAAAAGCCAGTGGAAGATTTGAACATCAATTCAATAAAGTCTACGACAGCTTGTACACCAAACAAAAGGGTAAAGTTGGTGGTGCAAACGTGCCCAAGGTCATTTACGATGTCAACCCAATGCCCACAGCACAATTCCTCCCGGACAACCATTTCACACAAATCTGTGAAAACAAATTGTTTGAGAATTCTATTGTTGCCGAAGTGGCGGTTGAACTTAGTGGTGCTTATCCCTTTGACATATCGATTGTCTTGAAGAATGAGCAATCGGGAAAGACGCGGGATTTGCAATTCAGAAATGTGATGACAAATTCGTTGACCTTGAACAACTTGGACTTCCTTGGATTGGGTGACTACTCGTTGAGTTTTGTCAAGATAGTAGATGGCAACGGGTGTGAAACCACGAAATTTAAGTCTAACGACAAGTACTTGATTTCAATCACGGAGCCACCTAACATATTCAAGTTTGATCCAGAAAAGAAGCATTACTGTGTGGGTGATCACGTGTCGTACAACTTAACCGGTGTGTTCCCGGTGACTATTTACTACGAGTACAACGATAAAGTCAGAAAAGCACAACTGTACAACAATTTTGAAAGATTGGCGTCGAGACCAGGTGTGTTGAACATTCATGGGTTGCAAGACTCTGGAGCAAATGCGTGCCGAGTCAACTACTCGTTTGATTCAGCCAAGCAGGAGGAATTGAGACTACAAGTGCACGAAATCCCCACGGTGGAAGTGAACAAAGGTGATTACATAATCGAAGATCTCCATGAAGGTGACCAGACAGAGTTGATCTTCACATTCCTCGGCGAACCACCCTTCAAGCTCACATATATAAGAACCATTGATATCAAGAAGAGTGGGAAGAAACCGGTGAGGAAATTGGTCGAGAAAGAGACCATCAGTAACATTTGGAACCATGAATTGGTTGTGATGGCAAGTCTAGAGGGTACGTACGAAGCAATTGAGATTGAGGACAAGTATTGTCGTGCCATTAGAAAGGTTGACTACATAGATTAAGTACATATGATTAAGTAGACTTCAATAAATCCTGATACTGTTTGTGAATTGCTTCGGCCATATCTAGGTCGTCCTGGGTGACATTGTTGTCGGCATCGTGGGTCGTCAACCGGATGTCGACCTTGTCGTAAGTTGTAGTTATGGTTGGGTGGTGCTTTTTGCTAGCGGCCAATTGGGCGACGGAGTTCAAGAACTCCCAGGTAACTTTGAAATTTTTCAAATGGTACTGAACATGCAATGCGTGGCAAGGGGGTTCGTCAAATATGTTGACGTGCCAGTGTGGGTGACCGAGCTGGTTGATTTTTTCTAAACCCTGGCGGATAGAAATTTCATGTAAAGCTGGTAAAACACGTCGAGACATTTTGGTGGGGGGAGCGTTGAGGTGGTGATGATGCTTTGGTTGGTTGGTGGTTGGTTGTAAAAAAAAAAGGAGGGGGACGGCAAAGAAGGTTATGAAAGTTGTATGCCGGTGGCAGAGAAACAGAAGAAAAAAAGATCTCCAGATTGTTTCCGGTGTGTTGTGTGTATTTATACTTTTCCCAATGGTCGGGGTGGTAAAAATAAACCAGGTCAGACCCGGGGGTGAGGAGCCAAGGAGTTGTACCACATTTTCATCATCATTATCCACGCGATCTTTATGCATAAACTAAACCCACTTCCCACTGCCGAGAGAGGGAGGGAGGGAGTGATGCAAGCAAGATATAATAATGGAAGTTGCGTAAATGGCGGTGTGCCTGTTGTTCCTACCACCAGCTCTACTTCCCCTGCGCCGACCCTCCGTGGTAGAAAAATAAAACAGGCGACGCAGGCGGGATACGTGTGTGCAGGGTTGGTGTGCGTAACTGAAGAGTAAACCTTGTGTTTTTCTTCTGTTCGTGTTTTTTTTGTTTCTCTGGTGGTTTTTTTCTTAGAAATGACAGCATTATCTCACGGTGTTTATTTTTATTCCTTCTGGCTCAACTCAACTCCAGACATACCCACCCTCAAGAATAATTTTTGCATCTCTTCCTCACCACCTTCTAAATGATATCGGCAATATATGTGTTGTATCTATCAGAAGAGCAACACGCCGACGACTTCCACCAGGTGCAACTCCTCCTCAACCGACGATTCAACGAATCCATACCGTGCGACCAAATCATCGTCCAGAATTTCCACAATCTATTGACCACTCTACAACCATACGAGCAGGTGCCCATACTATACCATGGCCAATTGTCTTATGTGTACATACGATGTGCTAATGGAATCATACTATTAGCTGTCATCAACAAAAACGTCAATGTCATGCTGGTCATCACTTTCCTCAACCAGCTCCACGTCATCCTAATACACTACTTGTGCAACTCCAAACTCAACAACGACATCCACAAACCTTTGAATAGAGACATCATTATAGACAACGTCACCTTGATCATGGAGGTGTTGGACGAGTGTTTGGACTACGGGTTGTTGCAGGTGACAGACTATAAGCTTTTGGAAGAGTACATTAAAGTCATGCCCAACATGCCCAAGATCGACACAACAAACGGGTACTTTGACAGCTCAGAGTCAGAAGAAAGCGACCACGACGACGAGAATATTGATCAGAAGAAAAAGAAGAAGGCAAAGTCCAAGAAGAAGGGCATCAAAAAGAAGAAAGAGGAGATCAAGTCAACGCACAACCAGGCAGTCAAGACCGATGTCATGGAAAGACAGCCTGATGTCATCAACAGTTCTATCTTGCGTACATATTCGCTGGCCATCAACTGGCGTCCCAAGGGTATCTTCTATGCCAAGAACGAAATCTTCATCGACATCATTGAAGATTGTGAGTTTGTGTACGACTTGGGCACTGGTGTGATTAAAAGGAATGAAATCTACGGAACATGTGTTGTCAAGTCGTACTTGTCCGGGATGCCGATATGTCGAATTGGTTTCAATGAAAAGTACATGACGAGAATTGAAAGTGACTACGAGGAGGAAGTCGAGTCTCGGGAATCAACACCCATCCCAGAAAATCAACTAAAACTAGACGACAGTGAAATCATCGAAGACGAGGAGGATGCGGAACTCGTCAGCCAAATATCGGAAGAGTCGTCGGTGTCTTCAATCTCGACACAGAAAAAGCCAAAGCACAAAATCCCTCTTCGAAACATCCAGTTCCATCAATGTATCGAGTTGTCCAAGATTTACAAGGAGAATTTAGTTACGTTCATTCCACCAGACGACAAGTTCATCCTCATGACATACAACGTCGAACAGCAGAAACAAAAGAGAAAAATGCCGTTGATCACGGTCAAGCCTACATATAGGGTGGTGGCAGAAACAGGGAAGCTCCAGGTCATGTGTACCTTAAACACAAACTTCCACAGAAGAAGACATTGCAAGAGTGTGGTTATTCGCATCCCAATCAACCCGCATTATTTTGAGCTAGATCCAAACGATACAGACTTGAAATACAAAACAGAACTTGGAGAAGTGTCTTTTAAGATCGACTCTTACGAATTGGTCTGGAAAATTGACAGCATTGACGGAAAGAAAATGGTTCGGATGATGACGGAGTTGACTTTGGTCAACAGCCAAAATGTCAATGAAGAAACGGTTCGGAATTACATTTCACGAAGAATCATGAAACCGCTTGAGGCAGACACCGCGGAAGACGACAAGATCGATACCGGCCGAGAAGAGTTGGACGAGTTTTATGGAGTCAATGGGAAATCGTCGTCACTGGTGAAACGTATCACTTCCAAAATCAAAGATGGATTTTTCAATGACGACATCCTCGTGCATTTCAAGTTGCCAATGGTGACATACTCCGGGTTGAAGCTAAGTTATCTCAGTGTGGAGGAGGAACAAATGAAGTACCCCTGTTTCCCCTGGGTCAGATACTTGACCAAATCCATCGATCATTACGAAGCTGATGTCACGATAGAGAACCAAAAATTCAGTGGCGTCCGTTGCGACTACAGATTCAAAATCGCCATGAACTGCTTCACATTTGCATAGTACTAATGAAAACTTCATTTATGTTATAGAGTATACGAAATTATTTACACACACTGCTAGTATCTGTTTGAAACAATGGACTGGATGTTTGTGATCTGGTTGGAAACTTGCAGCGCCAATTCATCCTTCATCTTTTCTCTGTCATCAAGCGACACATATTCTTTTCTTCCTCTAAACACCCAATCACAAATAGCACCAATGGCACAGACACCAAACACCGCCGACGAGTAGTTCATATTGCTGCCCGTCACAGGCATAACTAAAGGAAAGTTATAAAAAACAAACGCGAAAATGGCCCAGCAGATCAACCCAACGTTTGCAACAAATCCGAACCCATGCAACCAGAATGGACCGTGCTTGATCTTGTTTCTCTGGAACACCAAAAACGATGTTGGGATCAAGTAGGAAAGCAACAAGAAGGTAACACACGAGACCAAGATGGAGTTGAAGGCAGTGGTCGACCCCAAGTAGATACATCCAATAACAGCAACCCAGAATGTGGCCATGGTGTGGGCGTTGACAAGGTTACCGGTTCTGCTATCGACCTTAGCCCAGACTTTGGATAAGGGCAATCCGTTGTCTCTAGCAAAACTCCACACAATACGAGATGCCCAGACCAGGCATTGGATCGAGCATAAGCAAGCAGTCAAGAGGATAAGGAATTCTAACCCAATGGCAGCAGCTTTGGAATCCGTGGCTTGATAAAAGATGTCCATGATTGGGACACCCGTGCTTGAGTTGTAGATGTCATCCAAGTTCCTGATGGAGTAGAACATGGCGATCGAGTATGTCAATGAAGTTACTAACCCAATTATAACGGTGCCGATGATTGCTTTGGGGATATCCATTTCCGGGGTCAAACTTTCTTCAGCAATGTGGGTAGCAGCGTCAAGACACGAGAAACTCCAGTTAGGATTGATCAAACCGACAATGAAAGCGATACCAGACGAGGACCAGCCTGTCCCGTTACTAAACTCAACAAACACGAAATGGGCCGACTGGAACTCACCCTTGTGCATGGACGGCACGGTGATGATGATAATGACAAAGGATAAAAGGGAGATAAACAAGGCGGCCTTGGAAATCAAAGGCAATGGTTTCTCGTAGATGTTGAAAAGGTACAACAACACAGTTATGAGTTCATAGACGATGAAAACTTGCCACCTTTGGATAACGTGTTCGGGATGATGAAGAACCCACATCCCAAGGATAATAGTAGCACACGTGATATTGACACTGGCAGTGGTGAAGATACTGCCCGCAGCCAGCAAAATCCCAGTGAAATAAGCACTGATTCTGGAGTATCTTGGTGGAGCTAATTTCTGGGCCCAATAGATCTGTGCGGCTGCGTTGGGATAAGCCGACGCAAGTTCCGAAAGAGTGATCCCGATAAACATGGAGAAGAATGCCACGATTATAATTCCGTAGATAATCATCATGGGTCCACCAGAACTGATACCAGCCACCAAGGACCCTGAAATACCGAACCAACTATTCGTGATACCGAACCCGATACCCAACAACGAGACGATACTAAAGTTTCTTCTAAGTTCAGGCGTGTACCCCGTCTCAGCAGCTAGCTCCAAGTTAGCCTGTGCTTCTTTCAAGAGCTTTGCGGCGTTCTTGTCGTCGGTAGCTGCCAAAGCATCTAAGTTGGTGGTAGCCTTGTGCTGGAGCCTGTTGGACAAGACGTTGTGGATCTCACCCTTGCCTATGCTTTCAGTAGGGTGGAAGTTTGGTTCCTTCTTCTCTAATGAATCAGACATTGTTTTGTGAGTTGGTGATTCTGAAAAATTCTCCAGGACCAAGAAGTCTTCATCCAGGGTATTTAAGTAACCGTCGTTGACGCCCTTCTCGAAACAAGAGTTAATGTATTCGTGGTACAGCCATCTATCTTAGCTTTTTTTCACTCATAAGAACAATGGGGTGGAAAATGCTTATCAGCGCTGGACAATAAATTAGCAGTATTCAGCGATCAAATAGGAAATTTCTTCCAGAATCCCATCCCGTCCCAGTTTCTTACCCCAATAATCCTATTTCCAATGCACAGGTACTAAATGTGTTTTTAACCCTCAGTACACGTTGGCTATTTTCACATTTGATACTTGCTACGGGCGTATAACTCATACAGGAAAAGGAGAAGTACACAAAAATCTCCGCGTCCAATTCACTAATAGCACAACAGCGATTACTACAGATGGGCACTTCAGCAGGAAATATGGGCAGCCCCAGTCTCGTCTATCATGATCCTCTACAATTAACCTGAACCTAGGTACTATATGTCCACACCTTGACTCCCTCCAGTTTCCTGCCGCTAAGAAAACGACATCGTACTTTGTTATCATTGTAGCGACGTTGCTAGTCCCCGAGACACCAATGTTCTAGTGGTTCATATCTGTTGACTCATATACAGGTCACCCCGGTACAGGCACAACACACGAGTTATCTTGCAGATTTCATTTGCAACTCGTTATCTCTGCTTATCTTTTCTCGCGCTGTCGTGCCATGCAACATCAAAAACTACCGCGGATTTGTGTCCCCAGAGTTTTTCTGACCCAGGCGGGCGTGTCGTCACTTTTTGCCCCAAACTAGACAAACTAAGTCACGATCCATACCGACTAACCACACCGTGCTTCAATCAGTTGTGATCTGTTTGTTATGCAGTAGAACTTCAACTGCTGTGTTGTAATTGAGGTGACTACTGCTTTACTTCGTGTGTCGTCACAGCACTATCATCATGGCTCAGAAGACAGTACAGGTTCGTGGACCCTGATGCAGAATTGGACTCCAATACTTTTCAACCCTTAGGATGAACTTCCGACACGAACATTACACTTACGAGATTTAACGTAAATTTACAGAGTGGATGTAAGTGTAGGAGTATAAACGAAGAAACAAAAAAACAAAATCAAACTTTACTAAAACTCTTTAAAACATCATCCAGACCGAGCCACCCAAAATGATAGCCAAGACAATGGCAGTCAATGCACCAGCACCGGCTCTGTCCTTGCCAGTTATATCCAATTCGTTCTGGTTGGAGTAATCCTCCGAGTCGGTACCAGCAGCATAGTTAGTTCTATTGGTTCCACCGGTTTGAACAGAGATTGGATTCTTCACAACAAGTGACATGATTGCTTCCAACGCACTCATCTGTTCACCCAACCCATAAACTCCATCCCATCCGCTCTCGGACCAATTCTCACCACAGGTAACGCCATCGGAACCACCAGAACAGGACTGCGCTGCTCCTTCTGCACTGGCTTCCATGTATGGGAGGATCTGGTCCCTTGTTTCTGGCATCAACAGCATCGTTAATCCAAGGCAACGGGAGAACAAGGAACGGAAAGATCTTTGATCGTTGTTACACAAGTTGTGTGGTTGACAAGTGGTTTCTTGCATGATCTTGTCGCTGGTGAAGAAATACGTCAAGGAGGCTTCGACAATCTCAAGTGCCCTTGTTTGCCAAACAGTGTCACCGGTAAAGTTGTACAAGTACGCGCATCCAGCCATGAACACACCGTAGGTATAGGACCATCTCAAGTCGGTGACTGTACTACAGTTGTTCTCAATCTTGGCACCATCGTAGATTCTGAAGTTGCCATTGTCCTCTTCGGTCAAGAAACCAACGTCATCCATCCAAGTCCAAACCTTCTCGGCAGCTTCGATATAGTTGGACTCGTTCCCGGTGTATCTTGCTAATCTTGCGGCCAAATGGAAAAGGCAACCGTTGGAAATGGAGTTCTTGTAATCATAACCCGAATTCCAGGTGAAAATCTGCCATCTCAAACCTCCCCCACAATGCTCGTCGTCCCATCTTGCGTACATGGTGTTGAACACAGCCTGGGTCATCTCCAACCAACTGTGGGACTCGGGTTCTGTGAAATTTCTTTCGACGGCTTGCATGATGGCCATTCCCCAGACACCTTGATCATCGTTACCTTCAGTCATGGATTGATTAGAAGGGATATAGTTGTAGTTTTCACCTGCCTGATGGTACATACCATCGTATATCCATCCTCTCAATGTGTCGTTGTCGGAATCACAGAAGGTGTAGTAATCAACCAACCCGCCAAAGGCTTCACCGGCATTCCACCAATAGTTGGGTGCCGCAAACATACCGACAACACCCCCGTACTTGAACCCTTCGTAATAATTCCACATACCGTCAGCGACCACTTTGGCCGCAGCACAGATGGAATCCTCACTGGTAATCTGCATCTCGACAGAGTATACGGCTGATGTGAAAAGGAGTAATACCGATACTATTAGTCTGTTTAACGAAAGCATCTTGTATTATTTGATAGTAGTAGTTGGCAGTGGTATAGCGAATGGAATTGATCTCCTCGTTACTTTGGGTGGGTTTTTTCTGCCTTGAGTTCTGTGTAGCTATAAAACGAAAATAAACTGGACTTTTCGTTTCCTAAAACAAGTAAAAAAAATACAGTAGTATCCGTGTGAGTCGTATTCAATAAATAACGTAAGCAAAAGAGACAAACGTTGATGGTAATAGTATTGGTTAAAAGAAAAAGGGCAAAGCCTTGGGATCAACAACACCAGCAAAAAATAAAAATACGTCTGTCCTTTTGGTGCTGAAAGAACAGTTCTGGCTAAGAAAAAAATATGGAACTGCTTACGTTCACGCTAAAAATAAAATAAAGTAGTGTACATAGCCCAAAATGTATATACTGCCTTCAGCACCACTCAACCATATGTCTACCTGCTGGAACTGACCTGACTACATGGCTGAGACCCGGGATGTGTACATGCTGTCGTGTTTTAGCTGTGCCTATAAACTGTGCCCCTCCCTAGAACTCCCTGGCATGCAAACCATTACGTCACGAGCAAGATCTTTTTGTCATCATCGGCATTTTTTTCTTCGCCCTGCGTTGCAAAAAACACGGTTCAAAATGGTTGCGGTACCGCCTCTATTTTTTTCTCTCTCTCTTGTCTTTATCTATGCCTTCAGATGTCAAACAAGTCTAATAGCTGGGTCAACTTGGTTATCACAACACGGTTGTTGGCCAAAATGATCATGTCCTTCTTGTTGTGATTGTCGTCTTTTCCAGGGGTTTTGCTCAAAAAGCACCCTTCATTCTGTGGTTTCTTAACGTTCTGGAAAAACTCGCTGGAATAGTTTCGGTCTAGCAACACTCCGTTCCACCCAGCTCTCACGGCACCAACGAAATCCTTCAGGTAACTGTCCCCCACATGCCAGCTGTTTGCAAGAAACTCTCCCGGAGCACGCGTGCCCTTGAATTTCGCATTCACTTGAGCTTTGTATTCAGTCAAGGCGATTCGGTCGAAAAACTCCTTGGTTGGTTTCGAGTGGCCCGAATCGTACGACAAGAAGACGCCGCTGCAATGGAAATGCTCGCTGCAGTGGAAGTATGGCTTGATCTTTAAGCTTTCCAATATCGTCAATGCTCGCGAATCAGAGTTGCTTGACGCCACCAACTTGATGCCTTTCTCTTGCAAAGCTTTCAACGTGGGCATGGCGTCATCGTAAACCTTGTATGCCTCGTCGCTTGTAAAATGATGTATCAAACGATGCGACAACGCCCATGCCTGGTCATCGTGTCTGTCTAGTTTGAACAACCGGATAATCAACTCGCTCCACCACTGATCACAATTTTCGAATTTCGGGTTGCCCTTGCCGTAGTTAGGATACAAGTCGAGCATCTCATTGTACACAACCGGAAACTCCTTCTCAATGGACTCCGCCGACTTGTGGATGCCAAACTCTTTTGAGGCTATCTCGTAGTACTGCTCTGGGACAGGCTTGACGGGATCATACAACGTGCCGAAGAGATCAAAGGAAATGAAATTTGGCCGTGGGAACTTCTCCATCGTTTCCCTGATCATCTTCGTGTTGGATATATCGAAAGGACGGGATATCAACTGGGATTTGGTTGACGCCATACGCACGAATTGGGTTCGAATAGTTGAATAATGACGCGCTAACATGACGGTTGTTGGATTGGTGATGTCAAGTGTTTGGTATCAAGAAAGAGGATTACTCAACTGATAAACTTTTTTTCTCTCTTCCTTGCTTCTACTGCCATCCTCTCGCTTCAGCTACAGCGGGGAAGCGGATAACGACGCACCAGCGGGACGCAAGATGTAGTGTATGAGTTTCTGTGTAATATTGAGCAATAAATACTGATCTATACAATTGTTTTTGGGTGGAGAGATATTAGTCATCCTAATAGCACTTCCCAACCCCATTCTCTCATGACTGTGCTCCAATGGGTATCCGAGTCAAGTGACTTATCATCATGTGGCTGGTCATCGTTAACCATTAATCCGTTCATCTGGTGCACGCTTTTGTAGTCAGTCTTCTCCACAGCATCTTTGCGCTTCCAGACCTCTTTGACAACTTCAAAAGCACGATCAATGTTACCGATCCACATCCGTTCGGAAAACAATTTCCAACGTGTCTCGCACCATTCGCGTTCTTCACCTGGCTCGGCTTCGCAAGATGCTACCAAAAGCGGGAAAATATGCACAATCATCACGTTGGACGATGTGGGAATCGAAGCCAACAAGATGAATATCTTTTCCGCCAACACGTGGGAAGCTAAAGAAGGGATCTCCGGTACGGCTTGATGGAGGTACAACAATGTCGAGTATCTGTATGCCTCCGCGGTGGCAATGCACAGCGGTATATCCCAAGTGGTTGACTCATTGGCGTCATTGTCGATAACTTGCAGCACGACAGCTGGCTTCCAACTAAGCAATCTTTGTCTGAGTTCGGATGCCTGACTGATTGTCACCAAAGAGTTTCTCTTCTTGCCGTCGCTCTGCCTTTTCGCCTTTCTGATCCTGGTTATCAAATTGGCAACCTTGCCCATAATCACAAACAATGACTGGCCGCATCCAAGCAACGGATCCACGAGCTCGTTGTTGTAGTTTAACGAATTGATGGTTTCGAAAAAGTGGAAAGCACTATCTGACAGATCACTCCTGTCAGATCGAGGAGACTTGGAAAGCTCCTTGTCACTATGCTTGTTTTGCGATACCGACGTTATAACCGACACAAGGTCAATACCCTTGTCATCGCACACCGTGTCTGATGTCATCTGGGCAAGCACTTCAAAGTAAACCCAAAAGTTAAAAACAAACTGTAAGGACTTCGGAATGACTACTGATTTCTCAGGGCATCTAATCGTCTCATGGACCATGCTCTCAAAATCAAACTCATCTAGTAATGTCAACTTGCTTTTCAATTTGTTTTTCATGGCAAAAGTGCAATCACTTCCCTGATCGCTAGCCAGTGATCCGTTGACACTTTGAATTCTTCCCTTTCTTATTGCCTGTTGGTGTTCTTTCAATAGTTCTAGTATCTTCTGGATCATGCTTTTGGCTCCTTTCAAGTGGGCAATCCCGCTGGAGGTATGTGTATCCCATTGTTCGCTAACAGCCAAGTTCAAGCACGTAATCAATGCAACGTCTAGTGGCAAGTCGGTAGAAGAGCTGGACAACCCATTGGCCAATTCCATAACACACTTTTTCATGTATTGATACCCCTTGGCTCGTAGTTCGTCTGGAGCATGAACGACACCTGTACTTCCCGCAACGTGGAACAATGTCATTGCCGCTATAGCGTTGAATATGCACGAATACTTTGATGCTAAGGGAACCACCAAATTTCTCCACGGGTTTTCGTGTATTCCATTCTTGATAGACATTATGCCAGACGTGTACTCGGAAAACAAGTACAATATCTGGTCATGTTCTGATGACCTTGCCAACGATCCCTCAACTTCTGGTCTATGCACTTCGATTCTTGGTTCGTAATTCAAAGCCAATGGACTCAAAGATTCAACAGACGGCACGCTCACCTCATCGTGGTTGAATGCGAAATTCAAGATCGCGGTTAGCGACGGCGTTAGGTTGATATCGAGGTCTGGGATACTAGCTGCCGGACTACCTTGCTTCTTAACCAACGACCGCTGTGCTGTAACTAGGTTTTCGAAATTAGGAGAAAACAATTGTGAAGGCGGGGTAGGCGACGATGCCTCGTGCTGTTCTGGGGTCGCAGACTTTTCCATTTCTTCCACGGCAACCTCCGCTAGCGAGTTCAAATCGCTTCTATTGCGAAACTGGGTGATCTCGTTCATGTGGTAGGAATCACTGTACGACCTTGTGAGGTTTGTTGTTCCCGGTGTCGACACGGCACTGAAGCTATTCCTCTCCGGTCGGCTCTTCAGCGTCCCGGGGTTCAATCCTTTCGCTATTAGTTCACTCTCTTTCGTTATCTCGTCAATTGATTTGCCCGTCACCGAAA
Organism: Candida pseudoviswanathii; assembly: GCA_030565125.1. Classification (NCBI taxonomy): domain Eukaryota; kingdom Fungi; phylum Ascomycota; class Pichiomycetes; order Serinales; family Debaryomycetaceae; genus Candida; species Candida pseudoviswanathii. Next base: position 17,984 of record JAJMBE010000034.1, on the reverse strand, counting down.
AACTTGCAAGTTCTAGGTGTTTCTTCAAAGCTTTGCTCGTGAGCCCCGAGGATGTGCTGGAAGATGGCTCGTCATTGAACGATTTCCACTTGAAGTTGGTCGCGTAGCCTCCACACTCAATGTTCTTTTTAGTGCAGTTGAGACACACGGGTTTCGTTTCGTCACACTTGAGTCGTTTCTTCTTGCATGTCAAACACCCGTTTCTGCTCTTTTTCGCTTTGGTTATGCCATTCGATTGTTTTTCCTGCTTGTTCTTTGGCATCAGGGGGGGAGGGAAGGTAGGTTCTGGGTACGACTGGAAATACTGAAGTCTTGGGGGTATGAGAAAATAGAAATCTGTAGGGGGGGTCCACACTAGAAGGTGTTTGTCTATTCGAGGTAAAACTTGGCAGGGCTTTGGTGTTGGTGTTGGTTTGGTGGGCACTGGGTATTAAAAGTGAAAACGGGAAAAATTACCCATTATTAAGACTTGGAGAACAACAATCAAATAGAAAAAGAAAGGATTCCGTTTATCTATTCTAGATAAAGATATGGGGAGTCCGGTGCTGCATTATTTTGTACACCTTGATTCTGTATGGTGCACCCACTGATAGTGGGATAAATTATAGATGTAGAAAATAATCACAAAGCGTAATCATTCCCAATCGGGCAAAGATACCCCCTTCCCTTCTCTCCTCTCTGCAGTGAACAGAAAAAGATTGGGTCGAGGCACGACACCACCATACACACAAGTAATCTTCTTGTCCAAGGGGGGGGGGGGGGGATGGATCCCCGAACAGCTCTGCCTCCTGCATCATCCATCCCTCTTCTGCATACTCTAAACAATCGAGCGATGCAGAGAGAGGAGAAACATAAGCGGTATGTTTCCCGCTTCAGGAGTTTCCTTGATTTTCTAACTGAGCCACCAACTTGTCGTGTACACGCTAAACGTGGGGGGAATAGTGGAGTAGGCATCGCTCGAGGTGAAAACTGGTTCGGTGGGGAGTGCTCCAAATAATAAGAACATACACCACCTGAACAGTTTTCTATTTCCACGACTCGTTGTTCCTTCGACGAACGTTTATTGTTGCACGATTTTGTGCAACTAAAGTGGGGAGTCAATTTATTGCAACCCTATTTATTGGTTCACTGCGAAAAACAAAAACAATACACAAGAATAATAAATTGCTGAAAATTATCAACCAAATCGACAAGAAAATTAACCACAACTAAGAAAATTCTCTACCTGGCTTAGCATTTGGAATATCAATCTATAGCTCATGCTCCTAATAAGAGACTGTTGGGAGCAAAACGATTTGTGTAAGATCATGAAGCAACGACAGCTAGTTGGATGCCTCAAACTTGGTAGCTTTCCTGTGCCGCTGTTGGAGACTTCCCCGGGCTAATGCAAACTGTCAAGTTATAATAATCACCACATCTTTAGTAGTGGGGCTGACTACAAACTTCTATTACCAAACAGAAATATGTGGGGACTCGGCTATTCATTAGCTTCTCTTTGTCTCAGTCTTGCCACTAATACAATAACACGCCTTTTGTACCCCGATTATTATTTTGGTGAGCCGTTTCTTTCTTTTTATGGAGCTTCTGTTGAGATACACACACTTGAGGAATCCATGATTACCCCCTCTTATCAGACATTACCAACTCGTTGACATCTCACCCCCCGAGCAAGTGGTTTTAGGAAATGCCCGCTAACTTGTATTTGGCTCACCGTCACCGCTAGTTGAGCTAGTTGCAAATTTAAAGATAGCTGCTGCTTAGAACGAGATTTGCAAAAAACGGTTTATATACTGGCTGATAATCCACCGGAGTTATACTTGTTTTCGTTTTTTGTTTTCCATCAATATCCTTTTTGACAATCAAAGAGTTAGTCACACCTATTCAACCATGTCGTCGTCCTTATTAGAAAAGAAAGAGTCGGATCAGCAGAGAGGTAGTATCGCCGAAGGAGAAGACCAGAAGATATCCCACAAAACACTTGCCAACCAGTTGCACCATTTGACATCCGATGAACGTCCAAATGAGGACAAGTTCGTGAAAGAAGCACAAGCCAATTTGGACTTGATTGCAGAGACTGGTTACAACCCCGAGCTCAGAAGAAACTTCAGTGTTCTCTCGTTGTTGGGTGTTGCTTTTGGATTGACCAACAGTTGGTTTGGTATATCTGGTGGTTTGGTTGCTGGTATCAGTTCTGGTGGACCCATGATGATTATTTACGGTATCGTCATCCTTACTGCGTTTTCCACCTGTATTGGAATAACTCTTTCGGAGCTCGCTTCAGCATACCCAAACGCCGCTGCCCAAATCTACTGGTCTCAGAAATTGGCCCCTGCCAAGTACTCCAGAATCGCTGCTTACTTCACTGGGCTCTTTGCTTCCGCTGGTAGTATCTTCACCACCGCTAGTATCAACATCTCGATCGGTACCATGGTTCTTGGAATGTGGGTTCTCAAACACCCAGATCACGAAATCAAGAACTGGCAGGTGTTCATTGTTTACGAAATGGTGACTTTGATCTTGATGTGCTTCAACATCTACGAGAAACCATTGCCAACAATCTCTAAAACCGCCTTGTTTGTCTCCCTTGCTTCTTTCACTACCATCATCATCACTGTTCTTGCGATGCACGAAGGTGAATTCCAATCTGCTCATTTCGTGTTTGTTGAGTTTAGCAACGGTACCGGTTGGTCTTCAGCAGCTATTGCTTTCATTGTTGGTTTGATCAATCCAAACTGGGCTTTCTCGTGTTTAGATGCAGCCACCCACATTGCTGAAGAAAGTTTGACACCTGAAACCGACATCCCCAAGGCTATTCTTGCAACAGTTGCCATCGGCTTCATCACCTCCTTCACTTACTCCATTGCCATGTTCTTTTCAATCACCGACTTGGAAGAAATCTTCAACTCCACCACGGGTGTCCCAATCATGGACATCTTCTACCAAGCCACCAGATCCAAAGCCGCTGCTGTTGGTTTAGAATTCCTTGTGCTTTTAACCGCCAGTTTCTGCTCCATGCAATGCCAAGTCTGGTGCTCACGTATCGTCTGGAGTTTCTCCAGAGACAAAGGCTTGCCATACTCCCATATTTGGTCCAAAGTCAACACCAGAACAGGCAATGTTGTGAACGCCCAGCTCTTCCAAAACGGATGTGTTGCAATTATTGGTTGCATCTACTTGGCATCTACTACCGCTTTCAACTCACTTATCGTCTCGTGTGTCACTTTTGTGTTGCTTTCCTACTTGATCCCAACCGTGTTTTTAGTTTTCAAAAGAAACCAGATCAAGCACGGCCCATTCTGGTTGCACAACTTTGGTTTGGTGGCTAACATTGGGTTGATCTTATACGCCACCTTTGCATTCATCTTTTTCAACTTCCCAGCCGTCATGCCAGCTACTGGTGGCAACATGAACTACTCACCAGTTGTGTTTGCTCTTACCATCCTTATCGGATCCATTGATTGGTACTTCAGAGGCAGACACCAGTATGTTTCCATTGAAGAAAGAGCTCAGCATAAGCAAGAGTTGACAGCTAACTTATCCAACCAAATCACAGCTATCCATTCTGTTGTGTCGATGCCTGTCTAAGTCTTTGTTATTTATTCGTTCAAGTAGGTTATCTTTTCAGTAATAGTTTATCTAATACAAAGTGGTTGTTTTGTGGATAACCTAATCGTGGAACATCTTACCTTAATAAATTGGAGGTGAGCTACTTATGACTTGTTATACTCTATCTGACTATTCGAAACGCAAGCAAAGCACAATGGCTGCGCTCCCCTCTTTTAGAAGCCGAGTTTCTGGGGGATGTTGGCTAGATTTAAAGGGGTAATTTCGTGCCAAGATGGGTGTAACTGTGATGCTTGCCTCGAGGTGGGTGGCACCAATCATCTAACATAAGGAACCCTCTACTAGACAGGCACACAAACAATCGAGGGCTAAGGCAAATGCATGATCAAATCCCCTTTGTGGCTCAGGATCCTTCTCCTTTCTCTGGGGTAGGATGGTTTTGTTACCTTTTGCAGTTCGAAATCACGAAGTGGGTAACAACCAGAACAAAGGGTGTGTAAGCCACTACCGGAAAATTTATTCCTTTAGATAGAGTGGTGTGGCATAACTGTACGTTTGGTGTGGATTCCTTGATAGTATATAAACACAGTATGCTCTCCTTTGGTATCTTGTAGTATGCTGTGATTCACTCATCAACTATGCCAAACGACCTCAAAATGAAAGACGGTTCCAAACTTGGGCAAAACCCCATAAAACGCTTCTTCACTGCCAATTCCAAGCGCAGCAATCAACACCTTCTTCAAGAAGCACAGGCCAACTTAGATTTAGTTGCGGAAACAGGGTACAAACCCGAACTCAAACGAAACTACAGCGTCATTTCCCTCTTGGGTGTTGGGTTTGGACTCACCAACAGTTGGTTCGGTGTGCTGGGCTCGCTCGTTGCAGGTATCAGTTCTGGAGGACCTATGCTGATCATCTACGGTATCCTTATCGTTGCTGCCTTCTCAACCTGCATTGGCATAACGCTCTCTGAGCTTGCATCGGCCTACCCTAGTGCTGCTGGGCAGATTTATTGGGCAGGCAAGTTGGCGCCCACCAAATACTCGAGAATCAGTTCATATGTGACCGGGCTCTTCTTGTGTGTTGGCAGTACCTTTACTACCGCAAGTATAGCCATCAGCATTGCCACTGCGGTTGTTGGGATGTGGTCGCTCAACCACCCAGATCACGAAATAAAGACGTGGGAAGTGTTTGTTGTGTATGAAGTTTTCACGTTTGCCTTGATGTTCCTAAATATCTGGGAAAAGCCGTTGCCAGCTATATCCAAGTGTGCGTTGTACGTGTCGCTTTTGTCGTTCTTGATAATCACCATCACAGTTCCAGCCATGCACAAGGGCGAATTCCAATCAGCAAGATTTGTGTTTGTGGAGTTTGAAAATGCAACAGGATGGTCATCGCCAACAATAGCTTTCATAATTGGTTTAATCAACCCCAATTAGAGCTTCTCGTGCCTTGACGCTGCCACTCATATTGCAGAAGAAAGCTTGACTCCAGAAACAGATATACCAAAGGCCATCCTCGGGACAGTGATCATTGGGTTCATCACGTCATTCACGTACTCCATCGCAGTGTTCTTTTCACTTACAGATTTAGACGCGATCTTTAACTCAACTACTGGAGTCCCCATCATGGATATCTTCTACCAAGCCACCAGATCCAAAGCTGCCGCTATTGGCTTGGAATTTCTTATCCTTTTAACCGCCTGCTTGTGTTCAGTGCAATGCCAAATCTGGTGTTCCCGTTCTATCTGGAGCTTCTCGAGAGACAAGGGATTGCCCTTCTCCAACATTTGGTCCAAGGTGAATACCAAGACAGGCAACGTTGTCAACGCTCAGTTGTTCCAAAATTTCTGGGTCGCTGTTATAGGATGCATCTACTTGGCATCCACCACCGCATTCAACTCCATCTTGGTCTCGTGTGTGACATTCTTGTTGCTATCATATATCCCACCAACGTTATTCTTGGTCTTCCAGAGAAACAACATCAAGCACGGCCCGTTCTGGTTGAATCAGGTTGGATTGGCTGCTAACATTGGGTTACTAGTCTGGGCTACGTTTGCCTTCATATTCTATAACTTCCCAGCTGTTATGCCGGCAACCAGTGGCAATATGAACTATTCATCATTGGTCTTTGGTTTGGTTGTCATATTTGCAGTATTCGACTGGTACTTCAGGGCAAGGCACCAATACATTTCAGTCGAAGAGCGTGCCAGTAATAAGATTGAAGAGTCATCCCTGGAACAACAGTCAGATGACTCCAACAAAGATAAATCAGTTGTCTCTCAAGTAGAGTCATAGGGGTGTAGTGTTGTATAGTAACTTGACAACCAAGTTGATTCTCGGCGATAGTCTCAGTCGTGCATACTTGCCCAATTGGCAAAGTTTTTTTCTCCTTCCAGATTCTCGCCTCAAAAGAAACTCACCACCAGAAAGACAGAAGAAAAACAACATGGAAGACAAAAACAGATTATAAGCAGTCGAGTTTTGTTTTTCCTTCCCACTGTGTATTTCTCCAAAGAAGCCCAGTTGGATTTTTTTTTTCCTTGTATCTACCATAATGACAAAAGATATCGAAGATAAAAGTTCTTCTTGTATGTTTGATTCACCAGATAGATTTCTGAACTCAGGCAACCAGGCTACTAACACCATTGGCACAGTCAACAAATTCGAAGATATCCTACCAGACTTGTTCACGGTTTACAGGCACACAAACCAAGAAGTTGTCACCAGCGAATCTTTACCAGTCGGGTTTGTTGAGGAGAACCCGTTGAAGATTGTTGAATCGTTGCAATCTCATCAAGTGGGCAAAGTCACCAGCTTGGAGCAAAAGTTCAGAGACAACCAGTACACCAGACCGTATGAGCTTTATCATGACATCAAGGCGGTTTCATCAATTTTATTGAACAGACATGAGAATGGGTCCACAGAGTATAAAGAATACGACTTCTTCTACAAGTTTGCAACTGAGTTGTTGTTGCATGAAGTACGCAACTCCCTTGTCTTCAACAACCAGTTCCTGGAAATCAAAACAGAACTAGAGTCCCAGATAGAGGACGATTTCAACAAGATTTTCCACAGCTACAACCTTTCCAACGGAGAAGTTATCACGTATGTCTCGACTATTGAAGAGCAGGAGCTGGTAAACGGCGGTTACTACCAGCAGCAGTACGCCAACCAGCCGAAGGTGAAGCGAGTTCAGCCACTTTTCTCGTCGGTGATTTCAAGATCGGAATTGGACAATCGACAATCAATAGTCAAAGGACCGTACGGAATTGCCAAAGTCATCCCAAGCATGAAGGACTCGGTGTCCGATAATGTACTCGATAATTTGTCCCCGATCACCAACAAAGTGCCATCGCCATTGGACCAGCCAACCAACATCTTGCATGACTTTTTCCATCCTACGTGGTACACCGTCTCCATGCCACAGTGGCTAACTTACAAATCACAATCGATCAAGCCAGCTACCCTGAGTGCTAACAAAGAGTTAGAACAAGGCACAGGGGCTGAGAGTTCCCAAAAGCTTTCCATTTTGAGAAACAGAGACAACGATTTTTCGTCCAATGCAACGAATATCTGGGGACCAGGCAATTATTATAGATCCTTTGTTCCGTCACGCGATCTGACCAGATCAATAGTGAGCCATAGATTGAGAGCAAACACCTGGTTGCAACACATTGGTCTTGCAGAAATTGCCAAGATCAAGAAGGGGTTTATGGGCGTGAAAGAAGAAGAGGCGGTGCCAAAAGAAGACGTGTCCGAAAAGAAGGAAGAAGAGAGTGAAAAGAAGGAGCCCGGGGAAGATGCAAAGCCCAATGAAGAGGGAGCTGTCTCGTCCAAGGACAGACCAGTTGCGGATGAAATAAATGTCGCCAACTTGGTTAACTGGAACCCAACCAAATTGGAGGACTTGAAGTATTTGAAGGACCACAAGGAAGATTTGATCGATCCAAAGAGACTCCAGAAAATGATCTCGATATCTCTTTTGAAGTTGAACAAAGCTCGTCAGGATAGATTCGCCCGCAGCGATGTTCGAAATCCATTGGCACCAGAACACGAAGAGTTTGTGTTGTACAACAGGTTGGTGAAGTTGATCAGCATTGCCATAAAATTGTTCAAGTTGAATCCTGGAAGCTTCTCATACGACTTTAGCAAGAAGATTCCCGTGTTAGTTTCTGAATTTAGTGGAACATTGCCTGGTGTCACACCAAACAAGATTCTTGGTGGCAGTACCACGATCGCAACTGGTAAGCTGAATAGGTTGCCTACGCTCAAAGGTCCAACTCCATATAGAAAAAGGCCAGCGAGATACTAGAACAAAAAGGTGATTTCTTTCTCTATATATGTAATCTGTAATATATGTATACTATTATCAATCCAAACTAATAATCTATATTTGATAAATTCTAACCCACTTTAACCATGAGCAGCTTATTCAAATATCTGCCCCATTAGCAAATGCGATAACCAAATAAATATTCAATGCAGTAATAATAACCCAAGTAAGGATACTGGCAATACGAAGGAAGGTACCGTTCTCAAAACTAATAGTCTTCTGCTGTGGTGCCTCGGCCAACAAGTAGCTGGACTCATCAGTGGACGACGTGTCCACCACAGTCATGTATTCTTTCTTCGAGGTGAAGTAAATCAATGGCGCACTGACAATAGGCAAAATGAAGCTCAACACAACTTGCGACGAGTTCATGACTTTGGAAACACCTTCCCTTCCTAGTGCCCCCACGACAATAAGCACAGGCAAGATTGCCAACACTCTCGTGGCAATTCTTCTTTTCCATGGCTCGATGGTCCAGTTGATGAAACCTTCACTGACGATCTGCCCTGCCATGGTACACACGATACCGGCGCTCTGTCCCGAAAACAACATTGACAATGCAAAGACTAACCCAGCAGCAGGAGAGATGTAATAGGACAACATTTCGTAAATGGATAACAAGTCTGCATCAGCGGCATCTGGTTTGCCATACAACGTGGACCCAGCAACAATCAAAATGGCGGAGTTGACAAACACGGCAACGATAAACAACGACAAGACCAATTCCACGTACGAGTAGTTCAAGCAGTACTTGATTGCTGCGTAGGACGGCTTATACTTATGAGCCAAAAGCGAGCCATCAGAAATTCTACGCAATCTGGACGCCTCGACTGGCTGGAGCTCTCTCGTGTGGTGGTTGCTGCTGATAGTGCTGGTTTGTGACGATTCGTCATTCTTGAGGATGCCGTGCTTCTCGTCATAGTCTTTCAATCTCGGTTGAACCAATGCAGATCCCAAGTACAACGAGTGTGGCATGACTGTCAGCCCAACAATCCCACAACTCAAGAACAAAGCCATTGATTCCTGGAAGATCTGTTTGTTGACTGGCAAGAAACCTTTAAAGATCTGCCAGCCTGACCCAGGCGCAAAGTCACACTTGAACAACTCGACTATAAAGCACACACAGGTTGCGGCCACCAAGATCGAAACAATAATCTCAAAAAACTTGGTCTGCTTCATGGTTCCGTCCTTACGGTACGCCATCAAGATAATCAAGACGTCCAAAACAGTGATCAAAACACCGTAAAGCAAAGGAATCCCAAACAAGATCTCCAATGCAATAGCAGTCCCGACCACTTCGGCCAAATCTGTTGCAATAATAGCAATCTCAGCACAAAAGTACATGAAAAGGTTCAATTTCGGGTTCAAGTTCAAACGGCACATTTCTGCTAAGTCCAAGCCCGTGATGGTGCCCAACTTGACACACAATGACTGTAAAACGATTGCAAACACATTGGCCATGAAAATGACGAAACACAACTTGTACTGGTACATTGATCCCGAAGACACAGATGTCAGGTAGTTACCTGGATCCATGTAACTAACACTGACGACCAACCCTGGACCAATGAAAGTGGCATACTTCTTAGCCACACGAGCACCTCTCGTTAGTAGCGATTCACTCATGCTTGAGGCAGTTGGAATTGTTGATATTTCAGGAGAGATGGAAACAAAGAAAAGGGCAAACAACAAAAAATAGATAATGATTCAGGAGAGTGCGTACCTTGTGAATCGGGGGGCCCTCAAGAATATAATATAGAAGTCTGGTGATGTAAAATAATGCAAATATTGGAATGTTTAAGAATCTTTGATTTTGTTGAACTTTTTTTCTTCTTTATTTCGTTGCTTCCTGCCTCCCGCGGGTGCGCGACGTGGGTTTTGACCCGGGGAAACGAGTGATACCTGGTGGTGGAGATCGTTTCTTTTCCGATGATTCATGCTTATTTTATCTCTTTTTTTGGCATGTCATTGGTTTGTAAACGCCAGATCGTTCCAGTTACGAGACGTGGGTGTCTGACGATACTGGTGGGAGGTGAGATAGGTGAGTTCTGAATCGAGTGTGGGTGGGTTGTACGGCACCAAATTCGATTTTGGGAGCAGCCATGACTTACGGAATATGGCATCTCCAAGTGCGTTGTGGGTAGCTACAGGTCTTGGAGGAATCTACTAATTAATCGAGTAGCATCCGTCGATGCGGAGGGATCTGGAAGAAGTCACCAAACGAGACGCTGGTTAATCAAGGAACGATATGATCCGCCTCTGGGTTCCAACGAGCTACTGCGCCATTTATGGAGCATTTTGCAACTACCCTAGAACACGCTTTGATACTCTTGCTAAGCGCTTAAACCAACCTTTGTGGACTTTGAATCTTCCATACTCTCGAGGTACTGCATATACGTTCACACGCGTTTATCCGGTTCGCCTCAATACAATTTTTCGCTTCTTTGCTCTCACTTTACAGCCAATCACACCAACCAATAGAACTTGCAAGAACCCTGTGGGTAGACACCATTACATATTCATCCAATGATAATAACAAGCTCAGGGGCAGGGCGAATAGTCTTGAGACATAGAGTATTGTGCAATGCGCTCCCTAGATATGTTTCAAAAAGGCTGTTTTCCACAACTGCAACATCACACAACAACACACTCATTTACAACCTAAACGACTACAAAAGTTCATTCCCGAAAGACTTTGTGATAAACGACGACATAACGGAGTTCATTAGATTAACTAAACATAAAATAGAACCTCAGAGCATAAAAATTGGAGTCATCTATGAGAATGAGCAGGCAAGAAGCAGCTCGAAGATCATAGAATCTTTGCTTGCTGACCCATTGGCATCAGGCAGTGAGGTTTGGCTCGACGAAATTTCCACAAGAGAAGAATATGGTCAATACAAGTACAGCCAGGAAGTTTTAATTGACAAAGACAACCAACAATTTGGTGTCCCATCTCCAATACTATCAGCTAGTTCGCGAAATTCGTTTGCTACTGACATCGAAAGTCCGACAGACTTGATCATTGAAGAAGTCGATGATGTTGCTGAGGTCACAGACTACGTGTTCTTGATAAATGTGTCCAACCAATTGGGCAATTTGGACTACCCACCTACCACGAGGAACAAGATCCTACTTAATGTTATCGACAACGGAGAGTTTACTCCACTGAGTTCCGAGTCCACACCTGTCAGCTTCAAGAACGAAGCCTCTAGCCACATCATCAAAATCAACAGTCAGCTTGCATTTGCCGGGATTGATCAAATTATAAAGAATGGTGTTGCATCTTCCGATGTTTTCATCGACAACATGACCAAGAGTAACATTTACGAGTTGTTCAAAGCTATAAATTGGTTTTCCCAAACTCCTGTGTTGGGTGCTTGGCTCTTGCACAACATAAAGTTGAATATCGAACGAAAGATAGAACTGACGGCATCACCGCAGGAGACGAATGAGATTTCCAATATAGAGATATCGAGGTTCATTGATTTGGTCAACAAGGAACTACAAGACGACTTTGAACCAAAGACCGTCAGATTCTTCCACAAGAACCTTTCGTGGTGGAAATTGTACTACAAGAATGATAACGTTGAATACGAAATCAAAGACTTTTTCTTGAACAACTTTATGAACAAGAGCATTGAGAGTTATAACTATTTGAGAGGCAAGATCAACCCCGGTGACTCCGACATATCAGTTGCTAACCCATTATTTGCATTGAAACAAGAAGTCATCAACAAGAACATAGCAGAAGAAGTGCAGCCCAAGGTTTACAGAGCTTTGGGTGAAGGGTTCTTGTACTATCAGCTACCAATCTCACTCCTTTCCTTCTTTGGCTTCCAATACTTGGGCTACGCCGCCAACGACTCTATCGCTTTGGCGACCTTTGGTTTGGTTCTCGGATTCAATCAGGTTTTCAAAGTCTGGACTGGCTACACCGATAAATGGCTAACTAATCTCTTTGAAGAAATACGAGTCTGTCTCGGGAAACAATGCGTTGAAGAGGGGTTGCTCAAAGAGTCAAATGCCCAATTAACAAACGATATAAAATCTACGAAACTAAGACAAGAGATCTTCAATGAAATCAATAAATAAATAAATAAATAAATAAATACGTGCAATTTCAAAACTAGCAAAAAAACAATACTATGTATACTCTATAATGAAGGTGGAGCTTGGTCTTCATGGCTGCTTTGTTGACTAGAGTTGTTTTTCAACTTGTGCTCCAATCTTTCAAATTCTTTCATAGCTATCTCTTCCTCGGGGTCTAATATCTGCACCACTTCCTTCACTTCTTCAATATAGTGCATCAACATACTTTCAATACCACTCTTCAACGTATCTTCACTTGCACTGCACGACTTACAAGCACCTTGTAGTTTGACAAACACAGTGCCCGTCTCCTCGTCAAATCCTTTGAGTTCGATATCTCCGCCATCGTCCTGGATAGCCGGTCTTATTCTAGTCTCGATCAACTCTTTAATCATCGACATCAACTCCGTGTCTGCCAACTCGTCCTCCTCGTTGGCTTTGTCCACCAACTCTTTCGTTATCACCGGCTGCTTCTTGGACGTTAAAAATTCGTCAAGGTGCTCCACAATCTCGGGCTTCAAGCTGGCCCATGGCATATACTCTTGCTTGTTCACGGTGAGGAAGTCGTGACCCAACATGACGGAGTTTACACCGGGGATCTTGAAAAGCATTAATGCTAAGGGCGAGTGCATTGCTTGGAAAGCCGTGGAGAACTCCATCGTCTTATCTTCCATTGGTAGTATCGGACACTCCTCCGATATGAACTTTATTGCATTTGGATTTGGTGTTGACAATGTCTTGAAATGGTAGAGCCTTCTAGGCATGAATGATTGTATTGATCTTCGAAACATGGCTGGTTTAGTTGTGGGTATTGATAAGGTTAGATCAGGAAAAAGAAAGAGCAAGTGTGTGTGGGATTAGTAATTGTTTTTCACAAGGAACATCTTGAGAAATGGAGAAGCAAGTCATAGAAAAAAAACTTCTGCTGGGCGCTGCTTACTTTAGATCACCACTTGATTGGTGTGTTCAGAACACAGAGTTATTGTGTCACCCATACTAAGGCACAAACCACCATTCAGTTAGACTTTATTGCTGTTTTGCCTTCCTTCATGTAATCACGTGACTGGTTCTTCATTTTCTCCTGTATATATATATTTATATGAATATTTATAAAAGAATAATTCAACCATGGAAATATCCAGTATTGAAACCTGGTGCTTTTTTTCGATTTAGTTATGGGTTCGGAAAGGGACTCTAATCTTTGTTTTCCAAGTCAACAATCTTACCACCGCTGGAGAATCTTGGGTTTCTTGGATCATTGATGAATTCGTCGGAGTTAGCAGAAGCGACGGAAGCCTTGTAAATCAAGTAGTAAGTGATACTAGCTATAGAAATAGGGATTGGTGTTAGTAACGATGAACGTCAGTTTGAGGGAACAATTAATGGACGAAAGGGTGCCTGGGGCATTACTCAACTCGGGAAAGCTAGTAATCCCCAATGATTCATAAAAGGGAAATTTCCTTTGATTCTTTCAATCATATTACTCTCTGTGACAATTTCCCATATCAATTGGCTCCATTCGGGGGCTCTCTTAGGAGTCTATTTGTCGTTCGACGTTGCACTTTCGGCACGTCCTTTCGGTCAATTGTTCCCCTCGCGCAATTCTCTAAACATACCACCGACGGCGTATGGCCAGTAGGTCTTTAAGACTGGGAATGGATATCTTGGAAGGGCCATCTTTTTAATGTTCAATCAATAATGTTGTTTCAAGATAGAAAATACTATTAAGAAGCACGCAGTAGTGTGTTTTTTGTATGGGATTTTTTTCTTTGACTGCTCATTTTTCAGTGCGAGAAGTTCGGTGAAAGGATTCGTTGGATGAACGCATATTATTGGACAATGCATATATACAGGAATGCACACGTATTTTTGGGGCACACCATCTAACTACCTATTTCATAAACACGTATCTCTTGGGTGTTGACGTTGAACCAGCAATTCGACTCAATTGAATTCGGGTTGGCGTTGGAAGATTTGATATTCCATCTGTGGGAAAACCATTTGTTTAGCTGAGTTTCCCAGTCGCTTATAGTGTCGGGGTTTCTAACGGTCGCCGCGATAATTGCAGCCAGCAAGTGGTTCTTCACAAACAAGTCATTAATGGTGGTACACAATGGCTCCAAGAGACTGCTATCAAATGTGATATCGGCGGCAACGACGTAGTCGACATTTCCATCCACTGCTGTATCTTCACCCCATATCAATTGCTGGCATTTGATCGTTTCTGAGCTAGCGGACCCATTCAAGCTCATTGTCTCTGCGATATTGTCAAACACGTTTGTCGATCCATCAGTCATGATGATCTGCTTGATGTGGCCCACTTTTTGGTGGTAGTTTTTGGCAAGCGCCAAGCTCACCAAACCAGTCCCACACCCGAGCTCTAGTATAGTCTTGTCTCTGAAGTTGTATGGCGGCTCTCCATTATCATTCAACAAATTCGACAAGTACAACGCAGCTTCCCATGTTCTCAAGCCAGTTGTGTTTGCTCCAGATATCAACTTGGGAGTTTCTTTAATCGTGATGGAGTCACGATCGTCGCCCGTGAACGGCTGGTCAAAACCAGCAATATAGTACTTTAGAATATCAGGGTGTGACGGCTCGAGCTCTTTGGCATTTAGTATCTGCGGATCACAATATAACTCATAGAGCTCGTCCGCAATCTCTTCGTTGGATATTTCGATTTTGGCAATGTACTCTCGTAGGATGGTTTTGACGTAGTATGGATTTAAGGATAGTAATGGCGTTAGACGTTCAACAAACAACAACTGTGACTCATACGTAAGGTCACTGCTGCAAATGGGAACATATCGAGCAGGAACTCTTTGTTCAACGTATGCAAATAGTCGTTTATTCATCTATAGACAATAAATAATACCATATCAAGGAGCAGCGATTTTTTTTTCTTTGGCACTCTGCTTAGCCACGAGCACCAAAGGCACGGATTCTTTTCACACCACCGTCTGGAATGATCGTCAACTTAATGTGCGAGTAGACCTTCGAGGTGTCCTTGACGTCGAACTCGTGTTCTTTATCGGCAGAAGTCTTGGAGTTGTCGACGATAACTTCCCAATCGCCAGAAACCGGATCAATTTTGGATTCGTCGTCAACCTTGATACCCTTCACATTGACTTTCTGTGGGAAATTTCCTCTGAAATGTGCTGTGTCGACAATGATTTTCTGTAACTTGGCAGGAGCACCCAATCTGATAATCACCCAGTCAGTGTGGCCCGGTTCTCTGGATCTTTTGGTTTCCCATCCGTCAGACATGTCGTGGCCACGGCCAGGCAACAACAAGTTATCGGCAGTTCCAAAATGCTGGTCACTAAACTTAATAGCAACACCACCGTTTTTAACCGAGGCAAAGTCGGTAGCTTTATCTGATGATTCTTCAACAACGGGGATGACTTCACCATAAAGTCTGAATCTAGCAATACCACCGTCTGGATACATTCTCAATCTAGCATGGGTATAGTTCTTGGATGTCAACGATCCTCTAGAAAAGAAGTGTCTTTGCAGGGGTCCACATTCCACCTTGCTGATAACAGTCTCCCAATCGCTTTCTTTAACAGACAGTAAGTCGTCGTTGTCGAATTTCTGGATAGCCTCAACTGAAATAAACGGAGCATGGTTACCGTTGAAGAATGCAGTGTCCACTTCAGCGGCAATCAACTTGGCTGAGCTCACACCGAGTTTGATGATCACCCAGTCTGCCTCGGCTTCATTGTGTCTTCTGGTTTCCCAACCGTCGTACCATGCACCCGCGTAGGTGAATCTAGTGGCATCTCTGATTGGTGCCTTTGGCTTGATCAAGTTTTCGGCATCTGCAAACCATTGATCTGAGTACAATAAGATCTGTCCCCCGAGTTTTTCACCGATAACGTCAGTGTATTGAGAAACTATTTGTTCTTGGAATTGGTCTTGGGAAAGTACTTGAGTCATTGAGTATTGTTTGGTTGGGCAAGATGAAAAAGCAAGACCACCCACTGGGGCGGAATTTGTCGAAGATAAATACTGAAAAAACCCAAAATCCACAATTCGGGTATTACCGAGATAACAACCACCACAAAAAATGAGTCGCGCACACTACACGTAGAATCATTTGGCAACAATTAAGGAATAAATATTGAAACTCTAAACATTGTATACATATAAAAAAAGGAGCTACTTTAACAAGGAACATCTATTAGATCAAAGCAGCTACAATACCGGCAACACCAGCAGCCAACAAGCCACCAACTTCGTTTCTGCCAACACCGTTAGCAGCAGAAGCAGAAGTGTCGTTGCTAGAAGAGTTGGAGCCAGAGTGGCCAGCGGCACCGCCAGAGGTAGAGTTGGAACCACCAGCAGTGGAGTTGGAAGAACCACCGCCAACAGCAGCCTCGTTTTCTTCCTTGAGGTTGGCACAAGTCAATCTGGTATTGTTGCTGGAGTGGATAACAACGGACAATCCACCAATGTAGGATTTGCTGTCTGGGTTCAAGGAAATGTAGTTGTCGTCAAACTCACCCTCGAAAGAAGTACCAGTAAGGTTAAAGTGTCTTCCGGCGAGATCACCGACTTCCTTGGCAGCTGGGGTAGTGGCGGTGGCAGAACCGTTGTATGGGTTAAGGTGACCACCAGTAGCAGTACAGTTGCCGGATTCTGGGACTGGCTTTTCGTGGACGTGGAATGGGAAGGGACCGCCGGAGGATGGCAAACCTTCAATGTCGATGCTGACCAAGACGGTGCCGTTGTTGGATGGCTCGAACTTGATGGTACCCTCGATGTCGGACTTTTCAGACTTTTCGAATCTGGCAACCAATGGTGCGCTGTCGGCAGAATCAGTGGAGATTGGAGCATCACTGGCGATGGCAAGGGCACTAAGGGCTAAAACGGCGAAGAACTTCATAGTATCTGTGTAAACTTAAGTTGTGAGGGCGTGAAACTAACAAGAAAGGAAGAAAGAGAGTGGATAAAGGGGGCACGGGGCAGAAAATCATGTTCCCTTTTATAATCCAACGGCGAGCATGTCGCCTGCAAATCTTCGCTTTTCAGTTTCTTTGTCTGTAATAGGTCTATTTCAGATTTTTTATTGCACAATCCCGTGGATTACAGCATTGCACATGGAGGATTGAAACTTAACCAAACAAATTCCTTTCCCATCTCTCTAAACTCCTCCTTTTGTTACTTTTTTTAGGATGGAGATGTGCAGGTGGTTATTTTAGACTTTCTGCGGTACACCAGTATTGTTCCTTTTTGACTTTGTGATATAATTCCCCCCTAATTCTGCAGATTGCTTGGCCGATTATTGGAACTTCAATTTAAATACCGTCCCGCAATTGGCTGGGTTTGTTGCTTTCCCCCTATTGGCACATGTCGAACGTGGACTTTCCAGCTGCAAACGGCAAAAAAAAGTGGTGGTTATGTCTAGTTCAGTTTCTGTTTTTGTTTTGTTTTCCCTTGTTCGTAGTCGAAGAGAATGATAATACCTTCATGGACTGAAGATCGTCCGTTAAGCCAACTTGGCTCTCACTCTGTCTTTTTTTTTCATGGCTGACGTGTAAGTCTGTTTGGAGTGGGAATGGGAAGGATCGGACAGTGAAACATTCCTTCTAAGATTACGCACATATTGAATCTAGATACACCCAGTAAAGGGAGGCAGGAAGAAGGGGAGAAACTCGTTGGGGAGCGGGTTTGTGGCGGCCTTAAGCTCAACTTAATCACAGTACGACAGCCGGGAGAATCCAACGGGGGCGTCGGTAGGAAAGCGATTAGGTAATCACCATACATGCATGGAACGTTGTCAAATAAAAAAAAAACCCACACTCCTTGTGAATAATAAAAGGCAATTTCTTCAGGGAGGACAGGATGTGGTCCTGGAGAGGAACAGCCAGGACAGGATTCAAGAAAAACCTGGCCATACAGTCTTTTTACTTTTTCTTCATACCAAACGCACATTAAATTATGTACCTCTGCGACAAAATTGTTTGTACCGCGCTGTAAGAAATGTTCATACA
>JAJMBE010000033.1:0-103941 GCA_030565125.1 Candida pseudoviswanathii | reverse complement strand
CGTACACCAATGACTCTGACATCCGTACACCAATGACTCTGACATCCGTACACCACACACAACAACACACCCTCCTCCTAGTCTCCTCACGTGACTACCCCTCCCCTCCCCACTTTACTCTTGTTTTTCGGCAAAGTTCTTACAATTTCTTCCCATTCCTATTGCCTATGTGACTACTCCCTTGACTACCCCACGTGAAAAAAATAACACACCTTTTTTAGCGCACTCTCCCGCCTGCCCCCGTTTTTACTCAAACTTCGCTACAAATCTTCACCAAATTCTACCAGTCCTTCTCCTACAACCTTGTTTTTTTATTGCTGCACATATACAACCTTATTCCCTACCTTCACCCACGGCGTCACAAATGCCGGCGCGATAACATTCCCTGGGTACATGTCTGCATTCTTGCACTGGCTGATGTCGATATACCTAGCTGCTCCAGCGAGAAGAGCATCGACACCACTCCTCGTAGTTCTCAAACAACTCCGAATCAGAACAACCTCGAGGTAGTGTAACAACGACAACGACGCCATCGACGTGTCGCTAACCGCCATGCCACAAAACGATAGATCAATCTCTCGGAGATACGGCAACCCTGTTGCGATAGCATCCACCGAAGCGTCTGTCAACCCGCAGCAAAAGTTCAAATTGAGAATCTCGACGTTGATCGCCAGCTTCACAATCGCATACACCGCCTTGTCTGTGAGATAGCTGCACTGCTGCAAGCTCAACCTTCTGAGACACGGCAGAAACGGGAGCGCCTGAAACCCCGCGTCGGTTATCCCCGAGCACCTCGTCAAGTCCAAGCTCTCCAAGTTGTGAAAGTACGGGACAACTCCGTCTGTGATACTCTTGCAGTACCCCAAGTTGAGAATCTTCAACGCACTCTTCTGCAACAACCTCTCCACGACGCTGTCGTCGACCTTCCTGCAATTCGCCAAATCAATCTCTCGTAAGCTCTGCCCGGGAAAACACAAATCCAATATCGCCATCGCGCTGATCTCCCAGTTTGAACTCATTCGTAGCACCCTGAGACTGCCTCCAATACCCATCCCATTCACCATGTACGAAAACCCCTCGTTCGTGATATGAAAACAGTTCGAGATATCAACCACCTTCGGTCTCGTCCCAACAAACCTGGTGATCGCCATCAACGCATCATCCGTCACCATCGTGTTGAACGGTCTCAAATCGACGTCGTCGATCGGTATCTTCTTGAGCAAATCCCTCCATCTCTTACTCACCAGGCTGATCTTCATCAAGTCGACCACCGACAAGTACGAGAATATCTTGATGAGCATTGTATCGGGTAGCGGCGACGTGATTGCAAGAGCCGACGACCTCCTTCGCTGCGGCGTAACCATCTTCATCCGCTTTGCGAATGGTAGGTACTCCTCCTCCACTGTCTGCCGTTTCACTGGCGGCGCACTGGGACTCAACGACCAACTAGGTTTGAATATCTCCGGCACGGGCTTAAACTCTCTCCTCTGCTGCGCCGTGGCGATCATATCACGGGCTATCTCGGGAAACCTCTGCGTCAACCCGGCTAGAAACTCCAACTTGATGATAATCAAGTCGCAATGCGACACAGACCTGATGGTTGCGGTCCTGACAATAGGCTTACCCTCCAAATAGTTCAAGAACGACATCTCCCCGAAATAGCTCCCACTGGACAACCTCGCTACTGGCGTCTCGAGCACCGCGCTCTCCTTCAACACCTCCACCTCTCCGTTGATAATGAAATAGATATCCCCACACGTATCGCCCTTCCGTAGAATATACTCAAACGGACTGTATGCCAATGGCTCAGCGCTCAACGCCAATTCATGCATGATATCCGGCGGTAGTACCTGAAATGTCGGTAGCTTTTTGAGAAAGCTCTGCACAGACAACGGTTCCTTGTTCTTCTTCTCCTGCATTGCCAACCTCTCCTGGGCCTCGTCTCGAATACGTCGTTCAATGGCTGGGAAGTGCGTCAACACTTGGTTCAACGCCTCGGCGGTGAGCACGGCCAACAACGTCTTTGTCTTTGATATCACCGTCGCCGTCCTCGGCCGATTATACAATATGCCAATCTCTCCAAAGAACGCGCCCTCGTGAAGCTCGGCGTATATCGTCTCGCCGTCTGGTGACGAAACGCTGACCGCCCCTTTGAGAATCCAGTACATCGACTTTGACGGATCACCCGTCTTGATGATATACTCTCTGGGGGGATACTGGATCATGCTCAAGTTTGACGCCACCTTCTTGTGAAACGAACTCGGGGCGTTGATGAACAATGGGAAAGTAGCCAACTGGTCTAGAAATACTCGTGGGACGTTATAGTTTTCAGGTTCAGCATCATCCGAATTGAATTCCCTGTACTCAAAACCCGACACTTGTGGGAACGCCACCACACTCTCAAGCCGTAGCTTGGAATTCGACTTGGGCGAGGACAACGGCGAAGGGTTGTAGCTCTTCCTCTTGAATGACATGGGGTTGGACGAATCTCAAAGGAAAAGTGATACAAAAAAATAGAAACTTCGAACTGAAATTTGTTTTCAGCCACGGAAGAAATCATCTGACAGGCATGCCCAGCACCTCAGATAGCCCATCCCACTCGCACCCTACCAACTCCGACTATCATCGTAACCTCTTCGTTTTCTAGACTTCCTAAATAGGAAACACCCACCACCTCACCTCTCCATTGTCCTCTCCGCGAATTACCAAACAGAAGAAAAAAATCCACAACGAAAATTTTTCATCCATGAACCTCCAACCCCCCCAAGCCATGTTCAGGTACCTCCCAGCACCCAAGGTGGTTCCCTTCAGAACCACCACCCGTACCATTGTCCGCAAGAGCGATGCAAAAGCCCGTTTGCAAAGACAGAAAGACCTTGAAAAGAAAAGACAAATCAGGGCCGAGATAAAGTTCAATGCAATGGAGGTGAACCCAGAACACCCGTTGCACATGTCTATCCAAGAGGCTCTACGCGTGTTGCGTGCATTTGAAGCCGGGAAAGCAGCCGACAAAACCACCATTTCGTGCCAGCTCTTCGTCCGTCAAGAGTTGGGTGCCACCCCCATCCAGACCAAGGTCGATATGCCGTTCCCAATAAACAGGAAAACCAACCCAATTGTTTTCACGTCACAGTCACACGTTGCCCAGGCAATGAAAGAAGCAGGGATCCAGAACGTCGGTGGCAAGGAATTGTTGGAAAAGTTTGTCACCAAGGAGATGATCCCGGCTGGGTTCACACATGCATTTGCTACCTCCGAAATGGCCCCATACTTAAAGTCTGTTGCCAGAATCTTGGGTCCAGCGGGTTTGCAACCAACCGCCAAGAAGGGAACAGTCACCGACAACATCAACGACATTCTCGACGTGGTCAACTCGTTCCATATCAAGCAAAAAGAAGGCAGCATCGCGTTCCCAGTGGGTAACTGTGGCTTCACCGATGTGCAGATCATGTCCAACTTGAAGGCCATCTCCGACGCCATCCACAGCAAGATCGACCCTGAAGCCAAAAAGAAGACCCGTTTGAGCAACTGTTATATCACTACTAGTAGAAGTCCTGGACTCGTCATTGATTTTAAATAGATATATAGTATATCATCTGTATATAGCAACATTTATTCCGTTTTCTCCTTGAGTGGAGTGTACCCCCAGTAGCCGATTGCGATAAGCAACCAAGCAGGGAACCATCCAAGCACAACCACAAACCACGTCCAGCACTGCAAGTCGTCCCAAGCCGTGGTCAACCTCGTGAACAACTCTGGGTGGCCCAATATGTACCCACCAGCAACAACCACAGCAAACGGGTTCGACACAATCAAGCACAAACTGGTGTATGGCGACTGTTTCTTCATCAATGTTGGTACAAACGTCAATGGCAACGCCAATACCCCAATGGTGAATGCTAATGCAAAGTGGACAATCAACAACGCCGTGATCAACAACGCGAGCGAAAACAACGCCAACGCGACAAGCGGGTATGCAACTTCAGCCTTGAACAAGTTTCTCTTTGGGAGCAACGTAAACACACCCAACCCCAGAAGCACAAACTGGTTCACTGGGGTAAACGCCAACCCCACACATCCAAGCTCAACAAACGTCATCACGAGCAAAATCACCGTGGAGTTCTTGAAATCAAATCCCGTGTTAAGCACCGCGTTCAAAGCACTAAATGCATAAGAAACAGCCAACAAGACTGCAGATGGTAAATACGTCCCAATCGAGACAAAATGCTTCGGGGACAACATCAAGTAAAAGAAGAATGACTGGTGGAACTTTTCAAGCAAGTTGTTGACCGACCTAAACGTCGAGTCCACCACTCTTCCAAACTGAGTCACATCTCTTCCCTCTCTTCCTCTTGCTTTGATCGTAACCGCCTGTATCTGCCATCCAGAAAACGCTTCGCATCCATGCACTTCGTCTGTCAACCCGGTCAACGTCAACTTCAAGATCCCTTTAAACAAAGTCTGCAATCTCGTCGAGTAGTCAATGACCCTGTCGGAGATCCCCTGCAACGCAACCGGGATCTGCTCGTGGTAGCTAACCAAGTTAGCCGTATTCAACAAGTCCAAGTTTGGTAATTGCCCATTCAACCCTTCGTAAAACATGTCGTAGTACTCGAAATAGTCTCCGTTATCCCCATACTCCATAACAATAGCCGCTTCGATTGAACCAGCAGTCTCGTCCAACGATGTGTGATACGCCTCAACCCACGATCTCAACGGTTTGTGGCTGTTCTCTGGGAACACAAAGATGATGTTCTTGGACCAAATCGACATCTTGGTAAAATACCTAGCCAACGTGACAGCCAAACTTATGGCCCCCAAATTGAACTCACCGTCGGAATTGACCCATGACGCAACCATTGCCATAGCTTCGGTGTTCTCCCCTCGAGGGGCGTGCATGATCGCATACAACGTGTCGTTGGCAAACCCATTGTTGTGGTACGCCAACTGCAACCCGGAATCTTTCAACCATTCCCCAATTACTCTGTTGCGTTCCAGAATAGGCTGGTCCTTCAACTTTTCAATCTCCTCCCTGTAGCCACGGACAATATTCCATTCACTTTCTCGGAAGTACGACGTCGCCTGCGCGGGCATCAATGCGTTCTCTGAGATATAAACATTGCGGTAGTTCCCATCCTGCGGCAAAGTGACCAACCAGATGCAGCTGAAGATTGCAAACAAAAGGGATAATTTCGGTAGAAGCCTGATGGCCTTCGGAACGAGTCCGAGTTTCTTCACCTTTCTAATAACAGTCTCTGCAAGGGCCATGGCTTGGGTGTTCTTTGGTGAGAGGGCTACGTGTGGTGAAATTTTTCTCGCTGGGGAATTTTTTTGTTGATCGTCTGTTATTCCTCATCATGTCATACAAGCACCTCCAACGTCAATTCCGGCGCTTGCCCCTCCCACAGCCGATTATCACTGACGGTGGCCCGGTACTCAAGAGGCACTACCTAGCGTCCGGTGCCAGACAGTTCGCCCAGTTGTTGAACGCCATACTAGTCGACGAAAAGTACCAGCAGCTCCCAAAAGTCCTAGACTTTATCTACAAAGACGACAAGCCACGATGGTTGAAAGAGTTCAAGCAGATCCCATATAAGCAGCTAAAGGGGAAGTGGCCGGTTGTCCACATGATTGACAAGTTGAATGTCGACAAGTCGGTCTACAATGCATACGACCGACCTCCGGTGGTTGTAGCTGATATGATCCCTGGTGAACCTGGCACGCCTCTACCTTTGCTCCGACACTACGCCAACCAGCACAACAACATCGCGGACATAGTCAAGAACGTCGAACAGATGTACCATTTTTTGCTTTCAAACCGAGGAGTGTTTGATGTCACCCGAGACCCGATGGAGGTGGTACACTTCCCTTCCAAGTTTGGCACTGTGCACCATCCAGCCACTCTTGACCGCGTATTGAGGAACCGAATCACCAAAATGAGACATGTTTTCCAGGAGTACCAGCCGATACCCAAACAAGCACTAGACAAATTGGTTGCCATCTACAGGGAGTCCACCCCCATCAACAAGCACTTTGCCAGGTACAGTGCCCGTCTCCGTGCAAATGAAGAATGCAAAAGCGCCAGTGTCCGCAACTTGCTTCGCAAAGAGTTTGTTCCTGACGACAACGATGTACATGAAATGCTACAGGAGTACTTGCGGGCGCAGTTCTTCCGGCAAGACGGCAAATATATATTAAATTCTGAATATTAAGTAGTTCTGCCGTGACGAATCTAGAAGCACCCCATAGGACGAGTTCAACTTGAGTTGGGTTGGTGTGAATGTTGTTTGTGGGAGCGGTATCGGTATGCACGACGATGAGTTGATTATCAACAACGAACCAGTTTCCGTCAACGCAACCAAATCTCCCTCTCGGTGTTCAAATGCTAGCACGTGCGGCACCGTAGTGATTATTGTATGTAGGTTGGCAAGCACCAAGTTGGAATCTTGTATATACGTTATGATGATCTCGTCGTCCCACCTGGTCAACTTGAGACTGGTGGCCGTTTCTGGTATGTGGAGCGAACTGATCTTCTCCACCGTGATGACACTGCTGTGGTAGTTGCTGATACGGGACAAATCTAGCGATATAGCACTCCTCATGAGTGTCTTCTCCGAACACGCCAAAACCTCTGTGTCAAAATCAAAGTACTTCATGATGGCACACTGCCTAATCGTACTGGTAGCGAACGTCAACACATTTGTCGTCGAGTAACCAATCTCATACTCCTGGTCATTCAACATGTCGATTATTGTCTTTGTCCAGCTCAAAAACTCGTTAAAACTCTCACGTTCTGACTGTAGATCCCAGATGAAACGGTAGTAAAACTTCAACTGGTCCTTGGCGTTTGTCAAAAGCATCTGCAACTCGTCCACAGACAACATCCCGTGTTGCCACTTGGAAATGCCAATCAAATCACACGACACAACGATGATCCTCTCCATGCTGGACACCAAATGCTGGAATACCACTCTCGTCGCCTGCTCGTACACGCTGGCAAGTTTTGTCATCTTCTTGAAGCCCCTCTCCCCGTACTGGTTCAACCAAAAATCTTTGGAAAACTCAGGAACAACGTTTGTGAGCAACAAATCGGTGAGATACACTGTCATGTCCTCGCACTCAGAGTTCAAATTGGACATGTACCGATCTAGAGCTTGTACAAGCGGGGCAACCGTCTCTTGCAACTCTTTAATGTGCTGATCGGTGTACTCAATGAGACTTATCAACTGGCACACTTTAATGATCTGCTGGGTGTACAACTCCTTGCTGACCACATTAAACTTGATCGCCACCAAACTGTTGTCCGCCAAATAGATCTGGTTGACCAAGTCGCTGTTGAGCTGCTGCTGGAGGGAAATCTCACACGCATACTTCACCGTCAACAACTGGTTAAAGTTGAACGTCAAGCACTTGTCATCGTTAATCACCAAATAGTTCAAATCATTCACCAAATTGTACGCTTTCGGTAGGATAGACGTAGGTAATATGTACTCCGTCGCATTCCACCATATAAACTTGACATTCTCAAACAGCTCATCCAACACTTTCACCAACTGGCCATTATTCGAATTGTAGATCTTGATCAAGTTGTCGACGCCTGACAAACAGAAAAACTGATTATGAAACGCAATGTTCTTGATGAACGACTTGTTGTTGATGGAATAGATTCTCTCCCCATTGATACGATAGCACCATATCGACGTCTTGTTCATCGACACAAATATCAAGTTCAAGTGAGGACACCATGTGAAAACCCCGTTGGGGTCGGCTAATAACAACGACGGTAGCTTCCCATTATACACAGTTGTCACCATTGATGATTTCATTCTGGAATGCCCTATCCTCCACCCTCGCCCATTCAACCGTGTGGTGAAATTTTTTATTTACAACCACCGCGCGTAGCCCACACACACGCCCAGGGGTTTTGTCAGAGAATTTTAATCTTTCTTTACGTGTCTTTCCCTTTGTTTTGTTTTCAAGCAGGAAAAAAAAGTATCGTCACTTTTGACTTGCCAAACAAAAAAAAAAAAAATCTTTGAAACAACCAACCCACTTTCCTGCCTACCCACCGCAATCCATCCCACAATGAACTATTCAACTGATAATGTTTCATCAGCTGCTTTGCGCAAGAGAAAGACGTTGAAAAAGTCCATCAACTTTTCTGTCATGATCATTGGGGAGAGCGGTTCCGGAAGATCGACGTTGATAAATACCTTGTGTGGTGGTAACTCCATAGTGCCTACCTCCCTGACAGCCAACCAGGACCCTTTCACCAAGAAGTTGACCTTGAGACACGAAAATGTCGAGTTAGAGGACAACGAGGGCCACAAGATCTCCTTGAACATCATTGACACACCAAACTTTGCCAACCTGATCAACTGTGACGACGACTTCAAAATTATTGTTGACTTTATCAGACACCAGTTTGACGAGGTGTTGTTGGAAGAGAGCAGGGTCAAGAGAAACCCAAGGTTCAAAGACGGAAGAATCCACGTTTTGATCTACATGATCAACCCTACCGGCCACGGTTTGTCCGATATTGATGTCAAGTTTTTGCAACACGTAAACAACTTGGTCAACATCATTCCGATTATTGCAAAAGCTGACTCGTTAACACCAGGAGAATTGAAGCTCAACAAGCAGTTGATTTTGGAAGACTTGAACAACTACGGAATCAATTTTTACAAGTTCAACGAGTACGACTACGAGCAGGACTACATCGACGAGGAAATCATCGAGTACAACAAGTACTTGAACTCCTTGATTCCATTTGCTATCATCGGCGCTAACGAATACAGATCAAACCCCAATGGAGGCGACGACGAAGAGGACATCTTGAAGTTGAGAATCTTGCAAAAAGACTTGAAGCCCATCAATATTGGCAACGCCGAGGTCAATGACTTCACCATCTTGAAAAACGTCTTGTTGATCACCCACTTGAACGAGTTCAAAGACCTCACCCACGACTCCATATACGAAAACTACAGAACTGAAGCATTGCTGGGCAAGCAGTTCCAGTACGTCAACAGTGATAGCTCCAAACAGGATATTGCCGAGTCCGATTACCTCATGAAGGAGGAGCAGATCAAATTGGAAGAGGAGAGATTAAGAAAGTTCGAAGAGCGTGTCCACCAGGGCTTGATCAACAAGAGAAAGGAGTTGCTCGATAGGGAGAACGAGTTAAAGGAAATCGAAAAGAGATTATTGGCCGAAGGCTTGAAGTTTAATGAAAATGGTGATGTTATTAAAATACACGACGATGAGACAGGTGGTGCTCCAGAAACAGAAGTGGAGGCTATCTAAGTAGAATACTTTGTAACAATTTCGTCAAATATATTGGTTTTGTGTTCGTAATCTTTCAACAACTCGTGGTCGCTGTCCAACTTCTTCAACTCGCCCAACAACTCCTGTGTGTTGGCGCCGTTGTTGTGCAACTGGTCGAACGTGATTTGGTTAGCAACAAAGTTGGCGTCCACTATGCCCAACCCCTTGATCTGCTCTAACAACTCCTGTGCCTCTGGGTAGTGCTTCAACTGTAAGGTCAAGGCAAAGATCACATTCAAGATCTTGAACTTGCCTTGGACATCGTCGTCGAAATCGTTCGACAAAATCTCGTCGTAAAAGTAGTAGCTGTTGTTGATATTGTCTGATCCTCCGGTGACCGCCAATATCCATGACTCCATGACCTGGTAGATGATATTATCACGGGCTGACTCTGGGAAGTGGTTCAAGTTTTGGATCACCTTGGAGGCGCCAACGAGGTTACCCTTGATCAAGTACAATTGGACCAACACCAAAAATGGCTCCAACTCGTTGTATTTAGCCAAGGAGTTGACATTGTCGATGTATGTGTTTAAAAAGGCAATGGCTTGGTCGATGTCCTTGTCAAACTTGACCAAGTATAATGCAGTCATGACTGCCTGCAACTCAAACGTGGCTTGCTTGACGTCTTCAAAGTAGGTCGAATCATCCACACCAAAATCCTTCAAGTCGTTCCAGGCACTCAATAACTGAAACAATGGCTCGTTACCCGGGAAGTCTGTCTTGCCGTCTTCAATCATCTTGGACGCATCTTGCTCCAACGCAATCGTCGACCTGATCTGGAACTCCAACGCCTTCAACTGGTTTTCTGGCGAGAACAGATCAAGCGAGTACGACTTGACCTTGTTGTGCTGGTTGGTATAAAACTGGTTTCTAAGGGTGTACAATTCACCAGAATCACTGAATGCATCCATGGTTTGGGTTGGATTGGGTTGGTTGTTGTTGTTGTTGTTGTTCAGAATTTTCTACATTTTTTTTTCTCTTTTTCTAGTCTCGCTGTACATTACGTGTCCCACCTACTTACCTCTCCTTACCTCGTCCCAAGCACTGGCTGGCTTGGACTCCTCCGGCGTGATGTCGAGCCCATTTGAGAGACGTATCTTGTCCCACGTCGTCAACACATGGTCGGGGCCCTCGGCCTGCTTGTACCGTTCGGGGTCGAATCTCACCTGGGCCATGTCACTTGTGAACGTCCGGGGATCTGGCAACGTAACGGCCGGATCTTGTGCCGAACGCGTGTAGTAGAACATGTAGATACCTAGTCTGTACCGCTCCATGTTCCTCCATATCTCCAACTGGTTCTCGGGCAAGCCCGAATCGAGCATCTCGTTGTACAAGTTGTTGGCGTACACGTTGTACATGAAGTACAGGTTGGCCACGCCCAACCCCACCGACAATAGCGGTCTCTGAATGAACGCCTTCGGGTTGAGCTTGGCTTTGTTGAAGAACCTGAAGTAGACGGTGGGCATGAGGAACGCCACGAGGCCGGCCGCGTAGCCATAGGAGTTCGACACCACCAATACCTTCTTGATGTCGTCCCTCAACTGCGCACGGTCCTCGGGGGTCAATCTCCGGTCGGCCTCGTAGAACTGCACGGCCTGTTGGAACTTGTCGTCGCCAATTCGTTGCTTCAATTCGTTCGTGGTAGAGTCTGTCATGATCTGGCTAGCGGAGGATGGCGAAGGGCACGGAGCGAGAGAAGGAATTTTTTGAACGCAATTCTATTTGCGGAACCATGTTGAGCTTTTCTTGTGCTGCTTGGAGCAGCATTTTGCATTACACAGTACAAAAAGATAAAAGAACCTATTTAGATGGGTCGGAAGGGCTGAAACCGTGGTTGATACGGACCTTGTCCCAGACCGACAATGGGTGTTCCTTACCGGTGCTGTCGGTTTGACCAAGGTTCAAGGCTTCAGCAAAGTGCGGGTTCTGCTTCTCGGCCAGGTAGGTACAGGTTCTTGGATCCCTGATAATGAAGATCGGGAAGGCAGCAGTACGGGTGTAGTAGTAGGTGAAGAAGTTGAGGAATGGGAACTCAAACGTCTTCCAAGCGTCAGCAATGTTCTTGTCGGCGTAATTTTCCTTCTTGGCTTGGTTGTACAAGTACTTTGCTGTAAGGTTCCCGCCCGCAATCAAGGTACCAAACCCTAAAATCAAAGAAATGAATGGGCGTTGCACGATAAACAAAGGGGTGGGTCTGATACCCTTCCAACCATAGTACATAGTTGGCAAGGTGAACCCAATCATACCAGCAGTGTATCCAGCAATGTTGGTTTTCAAGGAGATAGTTTGCAATTGGTTAGCCAACCAGACTCTTTCGGCGTGATCCAACTTCTGGTCTGCTTCGTAGAAACTGACACATTGTTGAAATTGTGGTGGTGTCAAGATTTCTTTCAAGGGGTTGCTCATGGTGGTGATTGCTGGTGGGGATTGACTTTGTTGAAATATAATTGAAGAAAGAAAACCCTCCTGAAACTCGAAAAGAAGAATGGAAACTTTCCAACCCTTTTATACTTTTTTCTCCAGACTGGGGGGATGCTCGGGATTAGCCCGCGGCACATATATTTGCTTTGTTGCTAAATATTGTTCTACAACCTTCTATACCAATTTATTGTCGCTTCTTTTGGATTCTTTCAAATCCAACAATTGTTTAACCACCTCGTCGACCTTGACCATGGCGTTCTTTCCTTGCTCTTCTGGAATATCCCTGTTTCTGACATTGACACTGTCGCTCTTTTCTTCTTCGTCACCAACAATGAAGATAAAGTTGTACTTGTACATTTGACCGGTTCTGATCTTCTTTGGCAAGGTGTTACCACTAACATCCACGTCACAGTAGAACATGTGGTCGTCGTTCAATCTCTTCTGGAGCTTCTGGGCGTAGTCGTAGTACTTAGGACCGACCGGAACAATCAAGATCTGTCTTGGCGACAACCAGAATGGCCATTTACCCTTGTAGTGCTCTGTCAAGATGGCAGTCATTCTCTCGACGGAACCCAAGATGGCTCTGTGGATCATGACCGGGCGCGAGGTTGGACCCTTGTCCGTCTTGTACTCCAACTCAAAACGCTGTGGCAATTGGAAATCCAATTGGATGGTAGCACACTGGAACCATCTTTTCAAGGCATCACTGATCATGATATCAATCTTTGGCCCGTAGAAGGCACCGTCACCTGGGTTCAATTCCCACTTGCCCTTGCCCAAGAACTCGTCCAAGGCGTTCTCTAATTTGAGCTCGGCAGCGTCCCAGGTTTCCAAGTCACCAACGTACTTCTCTGGTCTGGTGGACAACTCCATCTTGAACTCGAACCCGAAAATACCATACATCTTCTTCAAAAGGTCAAACACACCAGCAATCTCGGTACCGATCTGGTCGGTGGTACAGAAAATGTGCGCATCGTCCTGTTGGAAACGACGAACTCTCGTCAACCCAGAAAGGGCACCGGAGAATTCGTTTCTGTGAATCACACCGAAATCGGCAACACGCCATGGCAAGTCACGGTAGGAACGTTCCCTCGACTTGAACATAACTGCATGCCCTGGGCAGTTACCAACGATTGTTGGTCTAGAAGCTTTAACAACAACGTCCTCCGCATTCTTGACAACTCTTTGAACAATAATCAATCCAGTTGGAACAGTAACACACCAGACTCTGCCAAAGTAATCATCAACAGCTCTGACATTCTTGTCGGAATACAAAACTGGGTTGACGCATGGTTCTGGAGAACCATCTTCAGCATAACGAATGCTCCAGCTATCACTGTCAGCCAAAATAGGTTTGAAATTGGCTTGCTCTTCTGGAGTCAATGCATTATACTTTTCAACAGACAAAACCCCCTCGTCAATGCTATAACCTCTGACAGCACCCTTTGGATACTTTATGGAAAAATCAGCTGTATAACCAGCGTGCAACAAGACTTGAACCAATTCATCGCGGAATTGATAAGACGAGGTATATATGGCGTTATTTTCATCACCGTCAGCTCTATGGATACCAGCAATGACAGCTCTAAGCTCATCCTTGTTAAGTTTCCAAACCCAGTCAGCAAAGGATTTGCCGGAGTTTGGTGGATTGGACTCTTTGAAGAAATCTCTCCATTTGGTGTCAGAAATACGGAACTCAACCTTTTCTGAAGTTTTAACGTTCTCGTTTGAATTGTCGAAACCTAAGTTACTGAAAATCTCACGTAACCAAGCAAAATCACTCGATTTACGAGTAGAAAACGTGACATGACTGTCAGTAAAGTCAGTAGCACCTTGACCAAGCCAAAATCCATAAAGTTGCAAAAAGGCCAAGTTTTGCTGTTCGGAGACCCCCAAATATGATTTGTACAATGGTTCTTTGCGTCCTGCAACATCAACACCCTCTGCAGCTGCAGTAACAAAGCGCATTCCCAAGTTGGCATCAACAAGTTCTCCCGCTGGAACTTTCTTGGCAGTTCCTTCTTCTTCAATTCTTCTATCTTCGTGACTTCCAGTAACCTTACCAGTTTGAACATACATGTCATGCTCTTGGGTAACCAACATTGAAAGGTTCTGTTCTTCGTTGCTCTTATCATCCGATTTGATGTCACAATCAGAGAATTCAACCATCTTGTGGTTTGCAGCATCCTTCAAGATAAAGTTCGAGGCTGGCAAATATTGAATTTGTTTGGTCTCTGGGTTGTAATTGGCGAATTTCAAATCTCTCCATTGGTCTTTGACTTCATCCAAGGCCAAGAAACCCTTGTTGGTTTGAACTCTCATATCTTCACTCAAACAGTTCATTGGTTTCAAACCAAAAGTTTCCTTTTCAACTTCAAAGGAAAACATGTTTTCCTTGTAGTTTTGCCAGTGACCGGAAGTCTCCCAAAGCTTGGTGGAGTACATATTTGGGGTAATGACTTCATCGTAACCTCTCTTTCTGTACTCTTCTCTCAAGGTCTCAACCAAGGTGTTGTAGATTCTGGTACCGTGGGGCAACCACATGGCGGAACCTGGGGACATTTCACTGAAAAAGAACAATTCTTGTTCCCTACCAATCTTTCTGTGGTCTCTTTCGGCAGCTTCAGCCAAGAACTTCAAGTGCTCCGTCATCAACTTCTTATCTGGGAAGGAAATACCGTAGACTCTTTGCAACGAGTCGTTGTTGGAGTCACCCAAGAAGTAGGATGCGGAGTTCTTCAACACCTTGAATGCCTTGATTCTACCAGAGTGTGGGATGTGGGGACCAACACACAAATCGATCAATGGACCACATCTGTAGACAGTGGTGGAGGTACCATCTGGAATCTTGTCACTAATAAACTTGATCTTGTACTTGTTGTACTTGAACATTTCCAACAACTGTTCCTTTGTCAATTCCAAACGCTCAAACTTTTGCTTTTCCTTGATGGCTTTAGTGGCGACTTGTTCCAAGTTTGGGAAGTCGGCTTGTGTTACAGCGGTTTCACCGTTGTTGATGGACATGTCGTAGAAGAATCCGTCATCAGTTGGTGGACCGTGGGTCAAGTGACAACCGTAGTGGCACTCACAGGCTTCACCCAAAATATGCGCAGAAGAGTGCCAAAACACAGCCTTACCTTCTGGGTGGTCAAAGTCCAAGAATTCCAACTTGGCGTCGCCTTCTAATGGACGTGGCATGTCCCACAACTGGCCGTCGACTTTCGAGATAACTTGTCTTTCGGCAAAGGATTTTCCAATGGCGTTGGCAATGTCCATTGGGGAAGTCTCATAGGCAGTACCTTCCTTAACTGATCCATCCTTCAAGGTGATCTTGATTGGCACTTTTTCCTTTTTGCTAATCTCCTCGTCGTACTTTTGCTTGTAGTGGTCAAACATGGCAATTCTTTGGTCAATGAATTCTGGCTGTGGGTCCAAGTACAAGGAGCCCGCAGGCTTCTTTTCGCCCTTCTTCTTACCGTCCTTCTTTCCTTCGTTCAAGGACATATCCTTGACTTTATCAGCAACTGCAGACATGGTTTGGTGGTTGGGGGTGGAATGGAGAGATAGTGAAGAGAGTTTTGAAAATTTTTTCTGTCTCTGCTTGACTCACGTTGTAAATAACAACACGTAATTTTCTCTCTCTCTCTCTCGTTTTGTAATCATTCCATCTTGACAGCACGTCTTGTCACCAAATGTCGATAGAGGAACGTGTTGAGGAATTGCAACTATTGTTCAATGAGAATGCGTCATTGATTGAGTGCAGCTCGGCCAGACTAGATAGATTACAAGAAGAGGTGCTGCGGGAAGATACGTCATTTGACGAGATAAGGCTGATGCTACAAGATCTTCTAACTAAGCTAAGATCTCCCAGCAAGTTTGAAGGTCCGTATGGGCCGTACCTACAGGAAATATCCAATGCCGCCAACGCTGTTGATGACGCTAATGACGACTTTCATGTACAGTTAAATAGTGTATTTAAAGCATTACAATGAACAATGCTCTCCCCTTTACCTATATACAAGCTTTCACACTAACCTAAAACGTCTTTGGCGCCAACGACACGATCTTGTTGTAGTTCTTGTCCTTCAATTCTTTGGCCACCACGGACGAGATTCTGGTCCCCAATGGTTCACCGTTCTTATTTATCAACACACAGGCATTGTCGTCGAATCTAACAACACTTCCGTCTTTTCTTATCAATGGGGATCGGGTTCTGACAACAACGGCTTGACATATATCTCTTCTCTTGACCTTGTTACCGGAGGATTGTCCGGGCAAGACTTGTTGTGGAGGTCTGGCTTTCTTCACAACACATGTTATTCTGTCACCAATCTGGGCACAGCTGTGTGGTTTGTGACGCAAGACTTTGATACATTCTACTACTTGGGCACCAGAATTATCAATCACATTTAACATAGATTTAAGGTAGATCATTCTGGAGGGCGGAGGGGGGGTGTGGTTCTTGGTTTAGGTCGTGGGAGAAAATTTTTTCACTTTGATTTCTCTTCCGGTTTTGGTTTGAGCGAATTACGAAGTTGGCTCTTACCAGCTTTTTTTTGAGACTGTTTGCACGCCACGGTCTCCCATGTTCAGACAACCAAGACTTCTACAAAAGTACATCTGGAATGCTTCTGAAGTTATAGTTGATAGGAAGTCCAAGTTCCAGGCTCGGCACGTCGAGTTGAAGAATCCTGACGAGATCCCGCAGATACTAGATGCGTTCTTGAAGGAGCATAAATCGATATCCCGAGCTGCGAGCCACCCACATATGCTAGCATGGAGAGTGGAAAAGGACAAGCAGACCATCCAGGGATTCAAAGATAACGGGGAAAAGGGTGCCGGGATGAGAATACTCGAAACACTAATCAAGCACAATGCAACGAACGTGCTCATCATAGTGACTCGATGGTACGGAGGCAACCCCATAGGCAGCAGCAGGTACCGCCATATAGTCAACTCTACACTAAATAGTTTACGAATAGGCAACAAGATCTCATAAATTCTTTCTAGCTAACTCTCTATCAATCTCTCTATCGGCAAGCTCTGTTTTAGCAACGATGAAATCGTAGATGCTTCTCATAAAGAGAAACTGCACAAACGCAACTGTTCCAACAACACCAAAAACAACCATTCTCAACCCATCGCTCTCCATATCCATGAACGCATAGGGGTACCTTGCTCCATTCTCAGTGTCAACCAAATACTTCAACAAGAACCAATAGCCCGTTGTGAGCAACGTGATCAACCCCAACGCCGTGTTGGTCTTGATGGTCCAACGAGGCATAAACACCAAGTAATCGACAAGCAACGACACAACCGGCATCAAGTGGATACACAAGTCCACACTCAATGAAAGCGCAAAATTTTCTGGGGTTTTCGTCAATAACTCCAACCAAAACAAGCGCAACGGCCAGTAGACTATGGCGACAATCGACTCGAGCGCCAACCCGATTGGATGCAAATTATTCTTGAGCTCAAACAAGACCTGTGACTTGGTCGCATGAGCCATAAGACCAATAGTGAATACAACAACAGAATATATCAACGACAAGTTGGTTAAGAACTGGTAATGGCCGCCTCCTTGTAGATCCTCAGATAATTCCAAAACAAACACGTTGGTCATGCCATAGAGGCCAGCGAGCACCGAGAGTGCATCGATGACGGTAATGACAGGGTTACCGACCACTCTTCTCACCATAGTTTATCGATAATAGAAAATGTATATATATATTAAAAGAGGAAAGAGAAAGAAAGAGAATGCCAGTAAAACTTAAAAGAAAAAAGTGAGTTGTAAAAGAAAAAAAAGGAAGAGACTATAAATGACGTACACAGCAAACCAAGCCAAACCAACCAACCATCACACTAACCACCCCGCGTGCGCAATCAACAACAACAACTCCCTCACATCAACGTCAGAGATACAAGAAAAAGAAACAGCCACAATAATAAAAACACGTCTAAGAGTATGATTTATGTAATATTTTCTCCCTGTTTTTAGCCTTTTTCCGGTTCTTCTTGTAACTCCCCATGTTGTAATCTTTTTCTTCAACGAATACCTCGCCAAACTTAGAATTGGAAGTTTTGCTGTTGCTGGTTGGAGTCCATACCAAAACCAAATGAATTACCGTAACTTTCAGGGACAATATTCTCATCATCAATGGCAGCCTCGTCGTCGGAAAAGTATTTCTCGATTATGCTGAACGCCTTCTGGTAGATCTTCTCGTTTGGATTGTTCTGGCATTCAAAGATCTTCTCCATACCGCCAGCCTCTTCGATGAACAATGCATAGTCGTTGACCTGGGCTCCTCTGGCCTCTTTATCCATTTCTCCCATCTTCAAAATGTTCTCTAAGGAGTCTAATGTAACTTCGATTATCTTGGAATCAGCGATTGCCAACAAATCACACAATGGCTTGATGCACCCTTGGTTGACCAAGTAACGGATCTGGTCTGGCTTGGTCAAGCCACCAGAGGAGGCGTTGGAAATAGCCCAACATGCCTCCTTCTTTGTCTTGTAGTCGCCTTCAATCAACAATCTAATGACCTGAGGAATCAAGTTGGCGTCAATGACAGCCTGGATCTGGTCGCTGGTACCGGCGGTGATGTTTGAAATGGTCCAGCAGGCCTCCTTTCTGATGGTGTCCTTGGGGGAGTTCAACAATGGGCCCAAGGCAGACAAGACGCCGGCGTTGATGACGATTTGTGTTTGCAAATCGCTTCCTGTGACTATGTTACCAATGGCACGCAATGCTGGGGTTTGCACCAATGTGGATTCGTGGCCCAATAACTCAACAAGACGGTGTGGGATTCTGGCGTCAACGACAGCCTGGATGGCATCGGAAGTACCGTCCGACAAATAAGAAACGGCCCAGCACGCGTCCACCAAAGTTTCAGCGTCGACGGAATAAATCAATTTGGACAAGGTTGGGATGGCCTGGCACACTATGTTCCAGTCTGGTTGTGGCGATTTACCACGGCACAAGTTGGACAAGGTCCAGGTAGCGGTTCGGATCAAGGACATCTTTGTGCAGTTGAACAATTGCAACACCGGCTCCATGGCCCCGCAACTCAACACGTAGTCTCTGTTGTCGGATGAGTCACCAGCAACGTTACCGAGGGCCCAGATGGCCTGTTCTTTGACTTCAAGGGACTGGGAATACAACAACTGCACAAACAAGGGGACGGCGTTGGCCTCCACGACAACCCTGGTCTGGGCGGAGTTACCAGAGGCGATGTTGGTCAAGGCCCACGCAGCCTCCAATTGCAACATGTCTGGGTGGTCTTCTTTCATAAACTCAACCAAGGTCTGGATGACACCGCTCTGGATGACCATATCGATGGGTGGGTTGTGTTCACGCGATAAAATTTGACGGAACTTGACTGTTGCTGCTAATTGACTGTCGAAATCCGGCGCCTGGATCATCTCAATCATCTTGGGCAAGTCCTGCTTCAACTTGGAGTAGAACTGGTTCTCGTCATTATTGGGGTTTGCGTCGTAATCGTCTTCGTCTTCTGAGTCGTTGGCTTCGTTGGCAAAGTTTCTTCTTTTGGCTAACACTTCTTCTCTCTTTTGCTTTCTCAAGTCCACCTGGTGGGTTTCTCTTCTTCTTCTCAATTCATCGCTCTGGAAACGTCCTTTGTTTTTGAAGTTGGTACGACGGTACTCTGGGACAAATCTATTAGTTGCGTCTGCATCCATGGTGGGCAAAGGGTGGCTGTATAGTAAAGTAACAGATGGGTGATGATTGAAATCCAGGATTCTCACTTTTTCCTCTTCTTTTTTTTTTTTTCTTTATTTGATTCTTCTCTTTTTTTTTTGTTTGTTTGTTTCTGGCTTCACCACCACCACTACCAACACCAGAGGAAGAAAACCTCTGCAAGGTTTTTTTTTTGAGTCCTCACACTACACCTGGAGGAAGACTTGAAATTTTCTACCACTTGTCCTTGTCCTTGCCCTTTAACCCACACTATGCTTTCTAGGACAGTCCCTTACCGTGCATTCTCCATCTCCTCCAGAGCTTATGCCAAGAGAAGTCTCAACCCCTCCGACAGCACTGTTGTGACAGATGACATCATCAGTGAAAACAACCCCTGGTCCCCAACCATCGAGGATGATCCAGTCTATGTCAAAGAAGGAAACAGCTTCAGGAAGACAAAGTTACCTGAAAAGTACAGATTGGCTTACCTGCCGCTATATGAATCTCCAGCTACCAAATACGTCTCTATTGTCAAGAGATTGACCTTGAGTGTGGGTGTTTTAGGTGTCTACGGTGCCAAATTGTTCTGGGAATCTCCACAGTTTGACGATATCTATGCTTACGTTACATTACTAGGCACCCTCACCCCCTTCACGTTAGTGCATTACAAGACCAGAGACTATGTCACTAGAATATTCAGATTGTACGACAAGACCAAACCCCAGACCTTGGAAAACCTCGTCAACGACGAAAACCTCATCATGGAGAAGTTGAACCTCACCGGGAGCAAGACATACAACGAGTTGTTGAGAATTACAGACAACAAGGCATTGAAGCTAATGCCACCACCAAAGTTCTACACTCCTTATGCTACTTGGGAAGAAAACAAGGATGGGCAGAAGAGAGAGTTTTACGTGATGGATAACGTTGGTGGCATCAAAATGGATAGAATATGGGGCGTGGCTGAAAAGAACAGCGGCGTTAACAACGGTAGATCCCAGTTGTGAGTAGACAGTTGTATCATGTACATATAAAGCGATTATATATTCCTGTGGTGGTGGGGCTCGTCCGACCTACGGCGCTGGTCTTGGCGCGCGACGTAACGCTGGGAGTGTTTCTTTTCTGTTGTATTTTTTTTTATTAGGACTCGCCGTGTGATCGTCCTTATTTCTTGGTTACATCTAATCTTGTTGTCGGATTTCACGATCTACCTTGGAGATAGCAAACCACCATGGAAGACCCCAAGCAGCAGGCCACCACGTCTGCAGAACCATTGCATGAACACAACAAAGGAATAGAGTTTGACGACGAAACTTTACGAAATACGCA
This sequence comes from Candida pseudoviswanathii, assembly GCA_030565125.1. Classification (NCBI taxonomy): domain Eukaryota; kingdom Fungi; phylum Ascomycota; class Pichiomycetes; order Serinales; family Debaryomycetaceae; genus Candida; species Candida pseudoviswanathii. The sequence continues at coordinate 83,171 of JAJMBE010000033.1, read as the reverse complement.
GCTCAATGCGGCCTTGTACCATACAAGCAATGATTCGGTAGATCTGTATCGCCAGGAAAACGATTCATCAGATTTGTTGGGCAGACTATATCACGACGACTACGACTCAGATTCGGGAATCACCCCTACAGCATCATTGTCGACCACCCCCATGCTACTTTCCCCCATCGTTTCCCCCGTCGCCGAGGCCAAGGACCCATTTCTCAAAGTGAGACCGCCGATGCCACGCACGAAATCAATGGAGAGAGGGATATCGTTTGACACATCGCCACACGGAAACCAGAAGTCATTCACTATTAAGGTCAAACACCCGTTGTTCAAGTTTCGACGCACCAACAAGACGTACTTGGTTGGTTACAACTCCGACATGGAGTCTTCTAAAGCCGTCGAATGGCTCTTTGATGAAATGATCATCAATGGGGACACTATCATTATACTACAAGTTTTGGACGAAAAGACCAACCACTCGATCGACAAACAAAGAGCGGAGAAGAACCTAGCCATGTTTGAGAGCTTGAACCAGCACTACAAGAAGGTTCGTATAATCCACCAGATCGCCATCGGGAAGGCGCGAAAAGCCATGAGCGCGGCTGTTGAAGAGTACAGACCGTCGATGATGGTTATCGGCACCCACCACTACGACGGCAAGGAGCACCACCGAGGGTTTGCCAAGTCGTCGTTGTCCAAACAGATCTTGGAGTACTCATTGGTGCCGGTGATCTTGGTGAAGCCCACATACAAATACGTTGAGTTTCTCAAGGAAGAAGTGGACGGCCCGCTCTATTTCGAGAACTGGATCAAGAATATTGACCACATTGACAACAGAGTGATCAGGAAGAAGGTGCCATCGATGCTCAGTCCGTCGGTGTCGCGAAACTCCTCGTACACGAGTTTGGTGAACGAAGAGCGAGGCAGAGGCAACGAAGATGGGTTACGCTCGGAAAGATCACGATCGAGATCGACATCTAAAGGAAGGATGTTTGCCCGGTTTTTCAAGAGCGATAAGAAGTAGGGTAGCCTAGATAGATATACAATATTAGATTACATAATTACAGCAAATTTCAAAGTATCCACGTTCTGACTCTGGCAGCAGAAAAACAAAAAAAATCCTCAACGTTTCTTTTTGTCGCACTCTCTGCGTGGTTGGGAACAATATGGGGGCGGAATCCAAAAGTCAAATTGAATCTCATCAATTTTTTTTCTTTCTTCTTTCTTGCAGCACACACAACAGTTGGCTTGCTCGCTTTTTATTTTCCATTTTACAACAACCACCAACCAACGTGATTTGCACACCATGGCAGACCAAACTGAATCATTACCTATCCCAGTGCCAGGCACTGAGAAGCACAGCAATTCCAAGACTTCCCCGTCAACCAAACCAAAGAGCCAGCCCATGTCCCCATTGTCGATCTCCTTGGATCATCTCAGTATGACTAAACCCACCGATCCAACCCCAACTACCGAAAAGGCAATGGCATCGATAGCCCCAATGTTGGAAGCATACACCCCCAAGACGAATGCGGAGGACTCGATCTCCAGGTTGAACTCCGTGTCGTCAGCCTCTGGCCAGCCCAGCGAAGACGATTTGGTGCAACCATTGACTACGGAAAACTTGTCGGGCATCAAGTCCCACTCAAACTCCTTCTCAGACGGCCACAGAATCATGAAGACAATCTCCAACACTTCGAACGCCTCGAGAAAGTCTCACGCTGATATTCCGAAGTTACCCAAGATCGGAACTATTGGTGTGTGTGCCATGGACGCCAAGGCGTTGTCCAAGCCATGCAGGCGTATACTTGGTCGTCTTATCGAAACGGGCGAATTTGAGACTGTCATTTTTGGTGATAAAGTCATCCTAGACGAAGCAATTGAGAATTGGCCCACTTGTGACTTCTTGATCAGTTTCTTTTCTAGTGGCTTCCCATTGGACAAGGCTATTGCTTATGTTAACTATAGAAAACCATACATCATCAATGATTTGGTGTTCCAGAAAGCACTTTGGGATAGAAGAGTGGTTTTGGCTATCTTGAACCACGCCAATGTGCCTTCACCATTTAGACTAGAGATCAGCAGAGACGGCGGTCCGTTTTTGGAGCTACAGCTTTTGGAAAGATTGAAAGAAATTGGCATGTCCGAAGAGAAACTTTACAAGTTGACCCACCAGCAGGAACCTGATTGGGAGATGGTAGATGAAGACACCCTTAGAGTTGGCGAGAAAATCATCAAGAAACCATTTGTTGAAAAACCAGTTGACGGTGAGGATCACAACGTTTACATATACTATCCGACTGCTACCGGTGGTGGTGGAAGAAAGTTGTTCCGTAAGATTGGCAACAAGTCGTCTGAATTCGATCCAAACTTGACTTCTCCAAGAACTGACGGGTCGTTTATTTACGAAGAGTTTATGGATACTGATAACTTTGAAGATGTCAAAGCTTACACTGTTGGTCCAAACTTTTGCCATGCGGAAACGAGAAAGTCGCCTGTTGTTGATGGTATTGTTAGAAGAAACACCCACGGTAAAGAAATCAGATACGTGACAGAATTGGCTGACGACGAAAAAGCCATGGCCAAAAACATCAGTACCGCTTTCAAGCAAACAATCTGTGGGTTTGATCTACTTCGAGTTCACGGCAAGTCCTATGTCATCGACGTTAATGGGTTCTCCTTTGTCAAAGACAATGACGACTACTATGCGTCGTGCTCCAAGATTTTGAGAAGCTTGTTTATTGAAGCCAAGAAGTCGAGGGACTTGTTGTCAAAACAAATTCCAAAAACACTAAACGCCAGTCAGTTTGAGCAAAAGGGCCAGAAATGGGTGTTCAAAGGAATGGTTACGGTTATCAGACACGCCGATCGTACCCCCAAGCAAAAATTCAAGTACTCATTTAGATCGCCATTGTTCATTTCGTTGCTTAAAGGCCATAGAGAAGAGGTTATTATTAGAGCAGTTTCGGATTTGCAGGTCGTTTTGGAAACTGTCAAGATAGCGGAAGAGAAAGGGCTAGAAGACTTATCAAAGTTGCAGCAATTGCGTGGTGCTTTGGAGAAAAAGATGAACTTCCCAGGTACAAAGATCCAACTCAAACCAACGTTGAACAGCGACAACCCAGAAGTTGTTGATAAAGTGCAATTGATCTTGAAATGGGGTGGTGAACCAACTCACTCTGCTAAGCACCAAGCTACCGATATGGGTGAGCAGATTAGACAGAAACTCCAGTTGCTTAATCGTGAAGCACTCGACAACGTCAAGGTGTATACTTCTTCGGAAAGAAGAGTGATTGCCAGTGCTCAGTATTTCACCGATGCATTGCTCGAGTTGGACGAACCATTGCCAGATGACTTCCTCATTGTTAGAAAAGACTTGTTGGATGACTCCAATGCAGCTAAGGATTTAATGGACAAGGTCAAGAAGAAGTTGAAGCCATTGTTGCGTGAAGGTGCTGAAGCCCCACCACAGTTTGCTTGGCCACCCAAAATGCCTCAACCATTCGAAGTCATCACCAGAGTTTGCGAGTTGATGAACTTCTACCACCAAATTATGAACTACAACTTTGAGACCAAGAACGTGTATGAGTTCCAGAAGGATTGGTGTACTGGAGAAGACCCATTCTTGTTCAAAGAAAGATGGGACAAGTTGTTCCTTGAGTTTATCTCTGCTGAGAAAACCCATCCCTCAAAGATCAGTGAGTTGTACGACACCATGAAGTACGATGCTTTGCACAACCGTCATTTCCTCCAAAAGATCTTTTCCTACGACCCAAATGACGAAGAGCTTCTTGCCCGTTTGAAAGAGACATGTGGCAGTACTGTCAACTCCTCCGGTTTAGTCAGTGAGTATCCAATTAACCTCTTGGCTATGAACAACTTCAAGATCCCAGACTCCGTGTCCACCTCCACCAACAACTCATCCGTCAACCTTAATGCCAGTCCAAGTTCCACTACTGGTTCCCTTGGCTGGGTCTTGAGTGGCGCTGCACCAAACAAGCCAAATGAAAAGTCTCCTCAAACCCCATTTGACGATCCAACTTTTGCCAGATTGCGTGAGTTGTACAGACTCTCAAAGGTCTTGTTTGATTTCATATGTCCTCAAGAATATGGTATCAAGGATGAAGAGAAGTTGGACATTGGGTTGTTGACATCGTTGCCCTTGGCCAAGCAGATTCTTTCTGACATCCACGATATGAAGAAGAACGATAGACCAGCCTTGGTGAACTACTTCACCAAAGAGTCACACATCTACACGTTGTTAAACATCATCTACGGGGCACAGTTGCCAATGAAGATTGCTAGAAACGCACTCCCAGAATTGGACTACTTGTCCCAGATTGTCTTTGAGTTGTATGAAGCTGAAGATCCAACTAGTCCAAGTGGCAAGAAACACTCGATTAGATTGTCGTTGTCTCCAGGTTGCCACACGCAAGATCCATTAGACGTTCAATTAGACGATGACCATTACATTGCATGTATTCCTAGAATCTCCTTGACCAGACACTTGGATATGGATTTGGTTACACAAAGATTGAAATCTAGATTCTCAAGAGTTTCGTTGCCAAAGAAATTCACCCCAGTGAACATCTCCAGCCCATTGGTCAGTGGAAGTAACTAAATATAAATAAAAACATTTCTTTCTTTCATTTCTAATATACAAAGAATAATCTATAGAAACACACCCCTGTAATCTATATAATCTATTCGTATTTTTCCCAGTTGTCCAAGATAGCCTTGATCTTTTCAGATTTAGTCAAGTCGTAGACATCCTGGAAGTATTCCTTAGTAAGTTCAAATGGCTTAGCAGTCAAGTTAGGAATGTACTTGCCAATCAAATCTTGTGGTTTGATGGAAGCCTTTGGAATCTTCTTGCACAAGAATCTCTGGAATGGCTTGACACCAGACATCAAGTAGGAAGAGTGGAATGGGACAGAAATACCCTTCAATGGGATAACAGCAAAACCTCTTTCTAATTCAATTGGTTGTGGCTTAGCAATGGACTTGGCAGCAACTTCATCAACAATCTCGTACAAGTGCTCCTTGACCTTGTCGAGGGATAATTGTTCTTGCAACTTGACAATATCAATCTTGTTGATCTTCAAAACATTCAACACGTTGGTCAAGGTATCCAAGGCTCTCAAGTCACCAGCAGCAACGTACTGTTGGTTTTCAACATTGTAGTTGACAATTTCCAACAACCAGGTGGTTCTCTTGGCAGTCTCGTCAACAACAAATCTCATGGCGGCATCGTCAAATGTTGGGCTGACTCTGGTTGGGTTGACAGCAACCATACCGTAGTTGGATCTACCAAACTCGTCTCTTGGAACAGCAACTTGCATGGTCATACCTCTGTAGAATACAACATCAACCAAGGATTCAATAGGCATAACGTTGGCCAAGGAAGTCAAAGCAGAGTATTCACCAAGAGAGTGACCAGCAAACATGATGTCACTTGGAATCAATCCTTTAGACTTGATATCGTCGTAGGCAGCCTTCTCCATCAAAGTCAAAGCGGGTTGGGTGAATTGAGTAGCAGACAACAACCCAGTGTCAGAAACAAAGGTGTAGGAAGTGGTGTTTTCGTCAATGTCCTTGAAGATCTTTTCGGACTTCAAAGAACCGTCTTCACCAATTGTTTCAAACATCATACCAATGTAGTTGTCTCTGATAGCTCTACCTTTAGCACCTCCAAAGTGGATAGTCAATTCCTTAGGGTTGTTTTGCACAATGTCCAAGATGGAGAAGCCATAGTGGTTGATGAAATGCTTGTCGGCGGTATCCCAAACGTTACGGGCAACTTCAGAAGAGTTGTACAAATCCATACCCATGCCTTGTTCTTGGGAACCTTGACCAGTGAAAACATAGGTGGTGGTTGGTTGTTCAATTTCGGCTTCAGCAAGCAAGACTGGAGTCTCGGTCTCGGCATTGACAGTCTTGACCTTGATGATCTTACGGCCATTGATCATACCAACGTGTTCCATAGTGGTTTGCAAAGTGTCGTTTGGCAAAACCATACCAACAAATTCACACTTGAAGGCTCTGACTCTTGGGGCAACGTTGTTGGCAGCCCACTCTTCAACCAAGGCTCTGATGGCGGCAGAAGAGTACATACCGTGGGTGATAGTACCTGGCAACTTGGCGTAAGCAGAAAAGACTCTGGAAACGTGGATTGGGTTGTAGTCACCAGAAACAATAGCATATGGCTCGTTGGTACCCGGAGCCTTGGTGGTCAACTCTTCACCAGACGACAAGGGGATGGCATTCTCAAAAGTAACAGCCTCTTCAATGGTCTTACCGTTTCTGTTCAAGTAGTCAGTGACTGGGTTACCATAAGAGGTACCAGCTTCATAGTCAACAGAACCAACTTGGATAACTTCTTTGGTGGACAACTCCAAGAAAACTTGACCGGTCGTTCTGATGGACGAGTAGACGTTGGCAGACTTGAACTTGTAAGTGGATTCACATCTGAAAGTCAAAGCATCAAACTCGACATCCTTTTCCAAATGGAACCATTCCTTGGATCTTAAAACAGCCAAATCCTTAGGAGACTTGAATGAGACTTGAACTGGAGTTTCAGTGACCTTTTGGAAGGTGTTGCAGTAGTCGTCGTATTCACCACGGTACAAGAATTGTGAAGTGACTTCCATAACTGGCTTGCCTTCACGGAAGATGGTACCAACAACTTCAACCAACTTACCACTTGGTTGGTTCAAAACAGCCTTGATGTCAGATCTAGTGGAAACAACATCGCCCTTTTGCAATGGAGCTGCACCAGGGATCATCTTGTAACCGTTGGACAAGTGGACCAACTTCAACAAGTCACCGTCAACGGTCTTTGGGAAGATGGACTTGATGATAGCTTTCCAACCAACAACAATGGCGAAATCCATTGGAGCCAAAGTGACCTTACCTGGTCTGTTGACAAAGGCTTCACACTTGTTACCAATAGCGTGTGTGAATTCACCAATGTCTTGAGAAGAAATGGTGATTTCGTCACCCAAGATTTGCTCTTCGACATCGATGTCATTGTCGTAAGGGACGGAAGCACCGAACCACAACTTCCAGTAGAATTCCTTGATTCTGTCGTTTCTGTTTTCCATGATCTCCAAGACTGGTGCAAACCCATCAGTTGGGTCGTACTTGTACAAGAATGGCAAAGCAACTGGTTTGCCATCAGCAGTTCTGTGTTCAATCAAAGACAATTGAATGGTGTTTGGCTTGACCAATTCAATTTCAACAACTGGAACCAACTCACCCTTGACCTTTTCATAAGCAGTCAATTTCTTGGTAGCCTTGTCAATGGAAACACTGGATCTGGCAACGGGAGCCAAAATGTCGTGCAATGGGTTGGCGACGTGCTTGGAGCCTTGGACAATTCTGTTGGTGGAGATGAAAGCGTGCAACCAGTTCAATTCAGTACCGGCCAACAAGTCCAACCAGTCTTGCTTGGCTGGCAACTTGGAACCAATTTCGTAGACGGTTTCCTTTCTGGTAGCATTGACTTGAACATTGTTAGCATTAACCTTGTCGGTCTTGAAACCACCAAAGTACTCAACAACTGGGATCTTGGATGCATCACCAGCGTATTCATCCTTGATCAACTTGGCAATATGGCCCTCGTGAATAGAGTCCAAGATTTCGCCAATTGGTTCATCAACCTTCTTGGTGAATTGGGAGGCAACTGGACCGTGCAAGATACAAGTTCTTTGAACGTCTTCGTCGACAACACTTTCCAAGTCTTCAGATTGCCAAAGAGAATCTTTCTTGAAGAAGAATTCAAATCTTTCGTCCAAGACTGGCACGAATGGAACCGGCTTTTGCCCTGGTCTGGCAGCCAACAACAAAAAGTGGTCAGCGTCTTCTTCGGAAATCAATTGTTCCTTGGCTTGTGGGAACTTGTTGAAGAACTCGGCACTGAATGTTTCTGGGTCGTTCAACTGGATGAAGTTTTGCAACAAGGAAACCACGCCGGCAGCAGAAGTGAATCTTTCTTCAACTCTTCTCAAAAAGTCACCGTACAAGTTTCTTAAGGAAACGTCAATCCATCTTTGAGACTTCTTGACGTACATCAACTCAACCAATCTGTTGGCGATTTCCTCGTAGGTCATTTCTTGCAAGTCACAAACACCAGAAGCATTCTTACCAAACCATGGCTTTTGGAAGTCGCTGTTCAACTTCTTGATGATGTAGTCTCTCTTCTTCTTGATGGCTTCCAAGGCTTTTGGCTTTGGAAGGTTGAAGATAGTGTCGTCCAATTCCTTCCAGAACATGACACCTCTGGTGGCAATCTTGTGGATTGGCTCACCCATTTCAGATCTAACAGTGATGATACCACCGGTTGGCTTCTTGTAGGTTTGCTCCCACTTCTCATCTGGGACACCTGGGCACGAGGCAATCAATTTCTTAGCTTCCAACGAAGTGTGGGCCTCCTTGGCGGTCATGACTCTGGAACCAAACAAGACACCATCGTATGGCATTGGTGGGTAGTTGAATCTCTTGGACCAAGAACCAGTCAAGTATGGGTAGGTGTCTTCGTCAGAACCAAACCCGGAACCAGCAACCAAGACAATGTTTGGGCATCTTCTGATCTTGGAGTACATCTGGAGGATTGGTTGGTGGAAATCTTCAAAAGAGTGGTGGCCACCACCTCTACCACCAGTCCATTGCAAGACAATTGGGAACTTTGGATGAGCCTTGGCAATGGTGATGACTTGGCTGATGGCGTCAATCGAACCTGGTTTCAAGCCCAAGTGCGTGAGACCCAACTCTTCAATGTATTCAGTGGCAACTTCCAAAGATGGAACACCAGCACCAATGGTCAAAGATTGGATTGGATAACCCTTTTCTCTCAACTCCTTAATCAATGGAATACCCCATTGCAACATGAATGGGTTGACGTAAATCAAGTTGATACCCAAACCGTAACCTGGCTTGATGTCGGCAACAATTTGGTCAATGGCTTTGGTCATGATCCTGCCGGCGAAATAACCACCACCGGCTAATTCAATGTGATAGCCAGCATTCAAAGAGGCGGCAATGATGTCTGGGTTAACAGTGGTTGGTGTCATACCTGGGACCATCAAGGGAGCTCTGCCCAACAATTGCGAGAACTTGGTGTTGACGTAGATCTTTCCCTGGGAAGTCTTGACCAAAGTTGGTTTGAATTCTTCCAACCAATCGCTAGCCCACTTGATGGACTTGTCGGCAGAAGTCTGGAAGATTTCGTGCTTGAAACCATACTCGTCGTCAATTGGGTTGGAGTCAAGAGCACCAGCAACAATTATTCTAGCACCAGTACCTTCCTTGTTTCTGTGAGTCAAAACACCCAAACCGGAGACACCACCTGGGCCGAAATCCAAAATGTGGGTGGCCCTGTGGTTGGTGGCGGTTTCCCAGTGAACTGGCAACTCGGTGATCAACTTGACGAGTCTGTCAATAATTGGTTCCTTGCTCTCTTGGAAGTTGGAGCCGTCGTAGGTATCGTAGACTGCAATCTTCAATTTCTGGAAAGACAAACGGTGTTCTTTGACATCATCCAAAATGTACTCAGTGGCATCAGCCAACAAGTGAGAGTGGAATGGTGCAAAAATTGGCAAGAATCTGTTGGAACACTTCAACTTACGTTCACTGAATGGAACACGTGATTGGTCCAATCCCATTGGAGCCTTTTGGTTTCTCAAGTTCAAGTTGAAACCGTAAAGGGATTCCGGGGGACCAGAAAGAACCAAATTTCTGGCACCATTGACCAAACTGACGGCAATGTGCTTTTCCTTTGGCAAGTGAGAGTTGGTCTGTTCAATAAACTTCTCAACTTGGGTGATGGTCAAGTCTCTAACTGACAACATTGGAGATGGTCTACCTTCACCGTGTTCCAAGGAGTCTTGCAACATGGTTGGTGGCAAGGTAGTTCTTGGGTAAGCCATCAAACATCTGGCACCAATGAAAAGCATCAAGGAGACGGCAGCAATGGAGTTTTGTTTGAAGGAGTCCCAGGAGTCGGAACTGGAAATAGCGGTAGCAGTAACCAAACCTTGGGAGTGACCGGTGGACCACTTCAACGAATCTCTAAATTCACCAGGGGTCAAACCAAGAACTTTGCAGGTGATGGTGTAGTGACACAATTGGATGATACAGATAACAGGACAACTCACTGGTACGGACAACAAGTAATCTTGGTCAGGGGTGGTTTCTGGGTGCTTCAACCAGCCCAAGATGTTCAAACCCTGGGTGTAGATCTTGTCAAAAGAAGGGTATAACTCGTCCAACTTGTCGGCAATGGAGATAAGGAGGTCCTCAATCAAGCCCTGGTATAAGGTGTACAATTCACGCAATTCTTCAAAGTAGTCGTCGGTGTTACCTTGACCACCGAATATAGCGGCCAACTTGGCGTCATGTTTGCAGTGGTACAACAAGTTTGACTCGACCTTGTCGATGGACTTGATGGCTTTGTAGTAGTTCTTGATGATATTTTCCTTGACTTTGGTGATTGTTGTTGGATAAGCTTCATCTTCTAATAATCTGACGGCAAAGGAGTGGATGTTGTCGTGGTTGTCCAAGAATCGCTGCTGGAAGTCTTGCAAGGACAATTGTAAGATCTGGGGGAATTGAACGGTATTGTCACTGATGTAGCCGAGGAATTTGCCGTACAATTCAGCAGGACTGGAAGGTTCATCGTCGCCAGCGAAACCTTCGGTTGGTTCAGGCAAGGTCTTTATGAATTCGTCTTTTAACTGTGAATAGTTGAAGAACAACTCGTTTGGCACCAACAAGGTGTGTTCGATGGAACCGTGGGTCAATTGGAAAGGTCTATGAGTAGACATGATTATGGATTATTGTCTGTTGTATAAAAGGGGGTGTAAAAAAACGAATTAACTTGAAACTAAAAAAACTCGAGGGAGGTTTATAGGGGTCGGGGAGGGCAATGGGTAAATAAATAAAAGCGGATGTAGGGATGGTATCTGAGGGGGGTGTGGTAGTTCTATGTTGGTGAACTAACGATAAGCAGGGTAGGGTGTGGTAGGGAAGAAAGAAAGAAAGAATTCAAGGAGTATAAACAAGAGAATTTTCGCAAGAGAGAAGAAGAAGAAGAAGAGGAAAGAGGGAAAGAGGAACCGTTACAATTTATATAGAAAATGGGTTAGGAATCCTTGTAATCTGTTGTGCTGTGTTGATACTGAAAATTTGGTAGTGTGTTCCTGTATACAGGTGGTGCAGATGTGCTGTGGTGTGTGCGTCGTGCCCATAGAAAATTTTTTTTGGTGGTACATCTAGGGCAAAGTTTTTTTTTGTTGGCTCCAGCCATGATTAATGTTGGGAGAAGCCCACTCTGCCAACCAACTGATACACTCCTGCAGATTCTGTACATGGGTGGGTTCATTGAAACGTTTCCTTGCCCGGTTAATCCAGGGTGCCAGTATCACCTGTGTAGCTGATAGTGGTGGCAAACCCTTGGGGGCAGGCAGCTACCACCAAGATTTTAAGATTTCCCGAGAGATTCTTCTCTCCCCGACGCGTATCAGGATCTCCGAACTGCAACACAAACAGGCGGGTGGGCTCATCTTGCTAGCCCCCCTCGTCATTAGCTTACATGTCAGAAGATAACAAAGCTACAACCGTTTTGAGGTTCTTTGAATTCGACACAGGAGCATTGGCTTTTTTTGCAGCTGATTATGTGAGTTGGAAACCCAGAGGGCTAAAATAAAAATTTCTGTTGGAGGAATCGTCGGAGTTTTTCGTGTGTCTATTGTTTGTGTGGGTGCGTGTGCATATGGGATTTTGTGTCCATCTGATGTGGTCGTGCACGGAGTCCCCTACTTTCTTTTTTTTTTTCTCTTTTGTACAATCCCAACAGAATTGAAAAATGTTGGTTTCTGTTTCCTGAAATTTATTATTGGCTCATTTTTTACAATACCAGTACTAGACCCCTGGGGTTACTCTCTCTCGCTCGGGCTACGGCATTCCTGTCATCTCGGTAGTAACACCATTTAGGTTGTAGTCTCCTTGATGCAAATCTCTCTTTGTTCGTCAATCCTTTATCGACACCACACAAGTTGCTTCATATGGTAGCGCACTGTTCTGGCTAAATTCTAATCGGATGTTGCGCACAAACCAACCAAAAAAGAAACCACTTTTTTTTCCATCCCGTGTTCTTCCAACAAAAATCTCAGCCATTAACCCACCACCGCCGCCACCACCACCACCACCACAAAAGAGCCTCAGGGGCTAGTCAGATAGTTGAGTGTGTGGTAGCTGGAGAGATAAGGATGTGAGAGATAAGGGGTTTAAGGGGCTCTGCGTGTAACTAATCACTCCGAGGTTACTCGGACTTTGCAGTATTTTCCACCAATATTTGCTCCAAATCTCTACCAACTTCCGGTACACTATGGCACAAAAATGCACATCTTTTGTGTGCTGTAAAGAATCTACTGGAATGCATCGACAAAGTCGTGCACTACACCGAGTGTCACATGACTTTCCCCTTTCTATTTCCGTATGAACCTGATATAAATATATACATAAAAAAAACCTAATCAAGTATTTATATAATACAACACACTCAGAGGTGTGCATCAGTTAGATAAGAAATGTAATGAAATAAAAGAAGATGTGCTCAAGCCAAACAAAACAAAACAAAAGGTGAAAATAATACACTTAGTTAGAAAAAAGGGGTGTGTGTGTGTGTGTTGTGGTGGTGGATAGGTTGTCGTTCACTCTTCCTCTGAACTCTCAGACGATGCTTCATCTTCCGATGATTCCTCTTGATGTGTAATACCCATGAATCCATTATCTTGTTGTGGTTGACCATTACCTCCGGCAGAAGCAGCAGCAGCGCCTTCGTCAAACAATGCCAACTGGTTTCTCAAATGCGCCAATTCGTCATCATTGGCACTTCCTACACCAAGAGGTTTCTTCTTCTTACCAGCAGAATTCTTCAATGCTTTCTCCCCAAACAAAAAGTCATACAACTTCAAAACAGTGCGGTCCTCCAATTGGTCCATGTCCAACTCAACTTCGTCTTCGTTGTTGATTTGCACGTCGTCTTGAATGATTTTGATCAACGCGTTTAGCTTCTTATCGGACAAGTTTGGAACCACTTCGGAGACTTGCTTCTTCATCTCGTATGTGACAACTGGCTGTGGTGGGGTCAACTTTGGTGGTGGTGGAGGTGCTTGGACTTGCGCATGGTTGTTGTGGTGGCTATCTTTACCACCCTTGGCTTTAGATGTTCTGCGCTTACCCTTCTGTTGTTTCTTCTTCTTCTTGGCTGCTTGCTGCTCTCTCAACTTCTTCACGTGTTCCTTCTTCATTTCGTCCAACTCTTTTCTCATGCGATTGATTTGACCCTCCAAGAATTGAATGGCTGGCACTTCTGAAAGCATAGCTTCGCTGATCTCAACCTCGGCCTCTTCTTCACTGCTGTAGTTGCCATCACTAACATCAGTGTTTTGTGGAGTTGGTTCTGGCACCGGCTTGTTGGCCCATTTCTTGTCGAAAACAGCCTCCAATCTATGTCCCATCATGTTGACATCAGTGCCTTCTGGGTTGAATGCATAACAATTCTTAAACACCAATCTAACGTCCTTCTCGAAATCGTCACCGTTTTCGTACTCGTTATTGGTCAATTTGTTCTGGATAGTACCCAAATCCATTGGCTGCTTGACAATCTCGCGGTAGTTGGGGATATTCAAGGCCACTGTGTCCACTGGTGCCAAGAATGGGAAGTTGTAGTTGTAGTGTTTCTTGGACATAAGTTCTTTGATGGTTTGGTTGCAGAATCTCAATTCCGCGGCAAACTTCTTATTCTTTGGTTTGGTGTGGTACTCCAAGTCTTTGGCTTTCGGAGGCACAATTTTCCTTTTTGGCCTGGAAGCTGCCACAGAGTCAGACTCGGATGTCGACTTTCTTCTGTTGGCAGTTGGAGATGTGGTTGGCGCAGTGACGGCTGCAATGTTTGTACCTGCCGGCAATTCCTTAGGTGGCACTTTGACCATGTGCTTTTCAAACTGAGCTTGAATGTTCAGGGCCATCTTGGAAATACCGGCAGCCTCACCATTAAACTTCTTACAGTTCTTAACCATAAGGTTGAAATCGTCAACAATCTGAGACACTTCTTCATACGCCTTCAAGTTGATTTTTCTCTCAATGGTGGAAAGGTCCATTGGACGGGGGATGTAGTTGTAGTAGAACGGGATGTTCAATTTCACAGTGTCAACTGGGTGCAAAAATGGAACTGCCTCTCTATTTCTTTTGATGACTTTGATGACGTTGAGTACGAATTTGGATTGGTGTTGTGGGATTGGGGTTTCTGGCAAGTTGTTGACGTCGGGTTCTTGTGGTGGTTTTGGTGCTGGTTCGGTGAAAACCAGAGGTGCCGGTGGTGGACTCTCTTGGATGTCCGGGACATCTTCTGGTTGTGGTTGTGGTTGTGGTGGTGGTGGTTGTGATTCTTCGGTTGGTTTTGGAACGGTTTCCTCAGCCTCAGCTTGATCTTGTGGCTGCTCTTCTGGCTTGTCTACCGGCTCCTCTTGTGTGGTTGCTTCCTCAATTACCTCTCCAGTCGAGACTTCCTCAGCAGGCTTATCCGATGTCTCAGTTATTGGCTGCTCTTCCACCTTGTCTCCATTATCCTCACTGAGCTTTAGTAACGATTCATCAATGCTGTTGTTCTTACTCTCAACCTTCTGTTTCTTTGCTTCCGGTTCCTCTACCGGCTCATCACTCTTCTTCTCCTCCCCCTCCTCCTCGTCGTCTAATTTTCTCTTTTCCGGAGTTGGCGATGGGTTAGGAGGCAGGAGTGGTTCTTGATGTGACGATGGTTCTTGTGCCGAGGTGGTGGAAATATCCTGTGTGATTTTGTCGAGCTCGCTATCGTTTTCGTTCATCTTGTTAACAAAACTTTCAGTTGATGGTGTTTGTACTGGGGTGTTTGTTTCAGGGAATACTTCCGACATTACTTTAACAATAAAACAGAATTAGATTCTCGAACTCGTACTAAGATTCTTTGTCCCAGATGAAAGCAAAAACAGATAAAAAAAAAATAAATTACAATTAATAGTGGGTTGGCTGTGTGGGTGAGTCAAGGGGTACTTTTCTATCCTCTCCAACAGAAATTGCAATTGAAATGGGTGGCGGGTCACCAGTTAATAAGGAAGGGCAAATAAAAAAAAGGGTAAATATATGTGGAGGGTGTGTTTTCACTTCTTCTTAGTCAAAAGAAGCAGAATAAAACAATAGTCGTAGAAATATCAAGTGAATGTAATTTCCACCCAATCGAAAAAAAAAAAAAAATTTCAGGAAATAAAAAATGTGCGAAATCTTCAACTGTATTTATAGTTCCATGCAAATTTTGTCCATCCAATGTGGTGCGGTACACGACCCACACAATCATATTATTAAAGAGAGAGAGAGACAGCAGCAGCAGCAGCAGCAACAGCAGCAGAAAAAAAACCTCCCTTGAACAAAAGTCTCTTTTTTTTACTCTCTCTCTGTCTCTTCCCATTATGTAAAACCACACCAGCCAGCCAGCCCACTTTCTCTCTGGGAGGGAGGAGGGCAGTCTGTTATCTCTGTTCAAATGCAGCATCCACAATTTCACCAGGATATGTTCGATGGTTACTATCTGGGTATTCTCGTTTGTAGATAATCCACTGTAGCAACTTTAGATTAGCTTGTGCTGCCTCTCTCTCTCTCTCTCTCTGTGGACTTGGTTTGCCTGGGCTTTGTTGTCTGATTGGGTGGCAAGAAGGTTTTTTTTCGTTCTTTTGAGTCACGCGCGAATTGAAATTCCTTAATTATTTTGTTATGACGCTAAACGGAACTCACGCGTAATGGCCAGCGCATACTCTATCTGTGTCAATTTTCATCTCTACATGCTCTGACAGGTAGAAAAAAAAATGAACATTAATTCTGAAAGTAAATCAAACAAATTTATACAAGTAATACATAATGAATCTAATTGGTTTACAAAAAGATGGAGAAGAAAGTAAAATGAGGCGAGTCTTACAAATGCACAGCTAACAAGTCATTGCCTGAAAATCCCTTGTTGCAAGTGGGACACCTCCTCAATCTAGCCTGCAATCGTTCGGACGTGCATTTAGAACAAAAGACGTGACCGCACACGGTAATGACTGTATCCTTCCAGTTCTGTGTGCACACAGAGCATTTTGCAATGGATCTCAATGCTTCAAGTTGTTGTTCATCCTCTTGTAACAAAGAATTGGTGTTGTTGGACTTGTACTTCTGCAAAATATCCTCCGTGGTCTTCAATTGCTTGAACACTTTAGTGAGTTCAATCTCTTGCTTCTTGTTGAGGTCTTGCAATTGGGTGTACTCTTTCAACGAAGACTCCAACTTCTCATTCACTCGGTCAAGTTCTTGTTGTAACGTGTCGTGGGCAATGGTAACTGATCTCAAGTCTTCTTGCAACTTGGAGTTCTCCAGCAACGAGTTCTCCTTAATAACCTTAAAGTCCACCAACTGGTTACCCAAAATCTCAATCTTGCTCAAGTACTTCTTTTCCAATTCGTTCAAGTTTTTGATCAAATCTTGCGACTTTGCAATTTGGATCTTCAATAACTTATTCTCGTTGCTCAACGAATCTTTGGATCTCATCGCAGCAAAATACTTTTGGTCCGCCTTGTTCTTTTCAATGGCCAATTTCTTTGTCAAATTCTCTTGATCAATCGAACTGTTCAACTTCTTCAACGTAATCTCTCGTGTCTGCTTAAATGCTAGTTCAACCTCTTTAATCTCTTCATTCAACTGCCCAATCTTCTGGATCAATTCCTGTTGTGACAACTCTTTGAGTTTGTCCTCGCTTGGCGACCCAACTATCGAGTCGAGTTTGTCATTCGTCAATTGCTCAATTCTCTTAGACAACTCTTCATTCAACTTGATCAACGACTCATTGGTCTTCTCATCCTGTAACTGACTTGACAAGATCGTGTTCTTGGCTAATAATTCATCACGAGCGGTTCTAATTCTAACCAAGTTGTTTTCACTTTCATGCAATTGTTGTTTCAATTTTTCATTCTCCTCAAGGATTTCACTCAGAATCAAATTTTTCAAATCATTCTGCTGCTTCTCCAACTCGTTCAACTTCGATGCATTACTTGAATTAAGTTTGGTGACGTTACTGATTTGTTGCTGCAACGATTGGTTGTTCTTTACAATCTTCTTGTAAAAAATATTGTCCTGTAAGTCGGATTCCTCCAAGTTGTGTAACTTCTTCTCCAAGTTAACCGCCTGCAGAATTAACGACTGGTTCTCCTTCGTCAACTGCTCGACTTGCTCCATAAGCAATTTATTTGCTGACTTGAGTTGCTCCACTTCACTCTTGAGTCTATCTAGTTCTTCGGAGTCTATTTGTGGAGGGGTAGCTGTCGATGTTGTTGCTGTTGTCGTTTCTTGGTGGAATCCGTTTGCCTCGGGCTCGGGTTTCTCAGGCTCCGGTCTAGAGCCGTCTATTCTTTTCAAAGTCTTGGACTCAGACCTTTCTCTTTCTTTGATCAACTCTTCAATCTGCGATTCCAACTCGTCAATCTTTTCCGAAAGCGAAGTCTTTTCTGCTTGCAACTGCTGGTTTTCTCGCGACACAACGGCAAATTCGCCAGAAACTTTTGCGTATTTAGCGTCGTCAAAGGTTACTTTGTTGGATATTAAACCCGACAACTTGGATTTAAAGCCTTTTAGCTTGTCATCCACATTCTTTTCAAATGCAACCAACAAATCGTTTGATTCTTGTCGGTCTATTTCGTCAAAAAGGCTGACAATTTGCTCATACCATGCCGTCAACACCGTCACAACGTGCTTCAGCGAGCTGGATTCTCGTTGCAATCTTATAACCTCCAGACGCAAGGAAACGACTTGCTGCTTGTATTGAATCATCTGTCGCCAAATAGCCTCTTTCTGGAAGTAAACAACATCATCCTGGGTTAAAGGACCCGACGAACTCAACTCCTGTAAAGGTTTAGCTTTCTTAGAAGGTAGGTCGGTTGATTCGGGAAGCGTGCGTTTTCTATCACCATTCATTGTGGGAGAGAGAGGGGGGGGCAGGGTGAATTAATAAACCGGACAACTGGTTGTTTAAGGAATGTGAAGTCTTTTTTTTTTCCTTTGAAAGAACAAAAAAATTTTCCTTGAGGGACCAGTTTTTTGTAGCAGCACACGACTGACACGTGTCGTGTACGTGGCAAAAAAACCTCAGGGATGGCCAACTGCCAGCCATGCCTCCGTGAAGTTCAGCTAGACCAAATGCAACAGTCGCTTGTTTGGTCGTAGTCTTTGGGAGGGAAAACTGACGAGTAAGTGACTTCGATGGTGGGGTGCCTCTGATGCGAAGCATTTTAGTTTCGAGTATAATTTCTTCACCATGAATTGAGAACTAATTTTCTAACCCCATTAGGACTAGCTGTGCTGTGGTCGTATTCTTCAGCGGTGGGTCCTATCACGATCAAACATCATCTCTCTGCTTCTTCTCTGACACGTCATAACGTGGTAGAACTGGTCTGGGTCGACGTAATGAACGATGATTTTTTTCGTTCCTTCTTTCCAACAGAAGAACACACGGATCAATTTTTTTCTCTTTGGTTTGGGTTGGCTCTCGGTTTCGGTTGCGGAGCGCAAGACAGCGAACTAAAGTGATTTCACAACCCTGAACTTGTCCAAAAAAACGCTTACCCCCTCAACCAACGATGAAGGTACTTGCTATACTTCTCTTAATTACTACAGTCGCAGCAGTTAAGGAGTATTTGTTTAAAACCTGCGACCAGTCTGGGTTTTGCCACAGGAATAGACACTACGCCAAGGAAGTCTCACAGGCTGAAAATTTCCAATCCCCCTATCGTGTCGAGTCTCTCAATGTGGGCGCAGAAGGTACCGTCAATGGTGTCATTCTCAAAGAATTGGCCAACAAGACAGTGAAATTACCTTTTGAAATCAGTATTGTGGAGGACAATTTCAGGTTTAGGTTGAATGAAGAGAGACATGTTCAACTGGAACACGTCAACCCCAATAGGTTTAACGAGACTGAAAAATGGGCATTCAGACCGGGGGTGAACAAGAGTGACGCCACGGTGAAGGAAAACAAAGACAGATTGGAAGTTGAATATGGAAACCATGGAGTTATCCTCCAGCTCCACCCCATTGTTTTCACCTTCAAGTACAAGGGCAAGGAACAATTGAAAGTCAATGCTCACCAATTCCTCAATGTTGAACACCACAGATACGAGGAAGAGGACGACTTGCTCCCACAGGAGTCCTCATTTGACATGTTCCACGACTCGTTCCCTGACTCCAAGCTGGACTCCCTCCCCTTGGGTCCTGAATCAGTGGCTGTTGATTTCTCCTTGCTTGGGTTCTCCCACTTGTACGGTATTCCAGAACACTCGGATTCGTTGTTGTTGAAGGACACCACAGACAAGGAGCCCTATAGGTTATATAACGTGGATATATTTGAGTACGAGATCGACTCCCGACTCCCAATGTATGGGTCAATTCCGTTTTTGGTGGCGGTTAAACCTGAGGCATCTGTGGGGATATTCTGGGTCAATGCTGCTGACACCTATGTGGATATCCACCGTGCCAAAGACTCCACCGTGCACTGGATCCTGGAGAACGGAGAGCTAGATTTTATTGTCATTATTGAAGACACACCAGCAGACGTGACGAAACAGTATGGGCGTGTCACCGGGTTTGTCCAGTTGCCAGATTTGTTTTCTCTTGGGTACCACCAGTGCAGGTGGAACTACAATGACGAAAAGGACGTGTTGGGGGTGAATGCCAAGTTTGACGAGTTTGAAATCCCGTACGACACGATCTGGTTGGATATTGAGTACACCGACAACAAGAAGTATTTCACCTGGGACAAGGAGAACTTCCCGAACCCAGAACGTATGGTCAAAGAGTTGGGAAGGACTGGAAGACACTTGGTGACTATCATTGATCCCCACATCAAGACAGGGTACGATGTTAGTAACGACATCATCAAGAGAGGTATCGAAGTCAAGAATCCCAAAGATGAGACCTATTATGGTCACTGTTGGCCGGGCGAGTCTGTCTGGGTAGACCCATTCAACCCGGAAACCCAACTGTTTTGGGACAAAAAGCACCAAAAGTTCATGGTTGGTCCCAACATGCACATTTGGAACGATATGAATGAACCATCGGTGTTCAATGGGCCAGAGACATCCGCTCCTAAAGATGTTCTTCACTACAACGGGTTTGAACACAGATCGGTGCATAACATTTATGGTTTGGCTTTCCACGAGACAACCTACAGCTCTCTCCGCGACTTGAACCAAGAGCGACCATTTATTCTCACGAGATCGTTCTTTGCGGGTTCACAACGTACCGCTGCGATGTGGACGGGTGACAACCAAGCTACATGGAGACACATGGCTTCGTCGCTTCCTATGATGCTTACGTCCAACGTCGTATCGTTCCCATTCTGCGGGGCAGATGTTGGTGGATTCTTTGGCGATGTCGGTGATGAGTTGGCGCTCCGCTGGTACCAGCTTGGTTTGTTCTACGGGTTCTTTAGAGCACATGGACATATTGACACCAAGAGACGTGAGCCATACCTATTCCCATCCCCATACAGAGAGCACATTACAGAAGCCATTCGCTTGAGATACAAGCTTCTCCCAGTCATTTACACGGAGTTTGCCAAGTCATCTACCCTGGGTCAAGCTGTCTTGAAACCATTGTGGTACGAATACCCCACGGAGTCTGAATTGTTTGGTAGTGTCGATGACCAGTTCATAATCGGTGACTTGTTGGTGCACCCAATCACCGAAGAAGGAGCAAGCTCTGTTGAATTCACATTACCCAAGACCGATATCTTCTACTACTTCTTCAGTGGTCAGCTAGGACGCGGTTTTCCAGCAAGTGATGCTCTTTACAAAGGCGGTAAAATCCCTGTTGGTCTCGACGATATCCCAATTTTGTTAAGAGGCGGCTCCGTCATCCCCATGAAGAACCGCTACAGACGTTCGTCCCAATTGATGCAGAATGACCCGTATCAACTAGTCATAGCCTTGGACGCAACCGGGTCCGCTTCTGGTCAATTATACGTCAACGAAACCATGATTGAGTTCAAAGCAGACACGAACAAAGTCACTGCTGAGGGTCCTCTTGCGAAGATTGACCAAATTACTGTTGTCGATAAGAACAACCGCAGGGTCACGATCAAGGAGAAACTCGAAGTCCCGTTCGACGTCTCGTTTGAGTTCCCGTTGGAGCATGATGAGTTGTAGTGTGTGTATATTCAAATATATGGTGCTTTTATCGCTTCGTGGTGATCACGATGAACTGCCCCCCAACAAAGTCCATGACTTCCTCAGGAAAGTTCTTCCCCAACTCACATACATCAAAAATACCCCCCGCAACATACCAATGACTACGTCAGTTCATAAAAAATACATTCAACACTATACATTCACCAAAGCTACACTCTTACTCTTGTTGTTGACCTTGTAGATGCCCACTAGTTGTTCAGAAAGCTCAAACATGTTGTTACGCAATGAGATCACCACGAACTGAGCACTCCGTGTTATTTCCTTGATGTGGTGGGCAATGATCAGCACGTTTCTAAAGTCCAACGCAGCGTCGATTTCGTCCATAACGTAGATCGGCGCCGGTTTGAATTTCTGAAGCGCGAACACAAGACTCAACGACGCGAGGGTCTTTTCACCACCTGACAAGTGTGAGATACTCTTCCATGATTTCTTTGGCGGCATGACGCTGAATCCGACACCTTCGGCAAATGGATCGAATGAGTCAACGAGCTCAAGCTCGGCATTACCTCCCATCGTGATCAACGAATAGATCCTCTTAAGCTCAGCAGATATCTGCTTGAACCCTTCCATAAACTCGTCCAACCGCCTGCGCTTCAACTCGTCGCAGTAGCTCATCTTGGTGTCACGTTCTTCAACGGCCAGGTTCATGTCTACTTTCCTTCTGTCATACTCAACCACCTTCTCCCCGTACTCTTTCAAGATTTCGATATCGACCTTCACATTCGCCATGTAGTTTTCCAACTCTTCAATGTCGTCGGTGTCAACCTCTTCGCGTCCCTCGACGTACCTCCGTTGTTGTTCTTCAGGTAACCACGAAATATAAGGAGTCACGTCTCGAACAATCAACGCCTCAAGCTCCTGCTCGTTCTCTTCAATGACATACTGATACTTTTTGATCACAGCAGCACACTTCTCCAATTTATTAGTGAGTTCAATCTCTACCAGCTTGAAAGTATTGAGTTTCTCCTGTTTCTCTTCAAGTTCGGATTTGAGTTTCTCTAGTTCATCGGCTTTGTCATTCTTGGCATTCTCAATCACGCCAATCCTACCACTGATCTCCTCGAGTTGCTTGCTGATACTTGCCTGTTGCTCGCGCACAGTCGTCAACACACTTTCAGCTTCTTGCTGTTCCTCAGTGGACTTTTCAATCTGCTTGGTGTGTCTCTTGATCTCATTCTCCAACTTTTTCACGGCCATTCTGTCGCCAGACGTCTTCTCATGGATAATGGCAATCTGCTGCTTGAGTGAGTCCACTTTGGAACTCTGCACTTTCAACTCAACACCACCGGCATCCATGACTTTTTGTTCCAACACAGCAATCTGCTGTTCATAACCACTCATGGCAGACTTCACCTCGTCGCGCTTGGTCTTGAGACCTTCCAATTCCTTTTGCTTCGCCGACAACTGATCTTCCACCGAGCTGTCCTTGTTCTTCTCTTGTTCTGCCAAGTTCTTGCATATTTGGGTGACTTCTTTCTTTTCAGAAACCAAGGACTCGATATCTAGTTGTAGTTTGGAAATCTCAAACTCCGTTTCTGGCTTAAGCTTCTTCAATTTGTCCAACATGGTGGTTTTTTCATTGTAATCACCAGTCATTCTATCAACCTCCTGCTCCATCAAGTGCAACTTCTTCTTCATACCTTCGAGTTCATCAGCACTCATGACACTGCCGGACGAACCCGATCTCATGGCACCTTTAGAAACGTAGTTACCACCACCGGACATCGTACCGGAGATATCAATGACATTACCGTCCAAAGTGACAACTTTCCATCTCTTGGCCCCATACGCCACTTTCTTGGCTTCAGTTAAGTTAGGAGCAACCAAAGTGTCGTACACTTTGCTATAGAAGGCTGGTGCAAACTTGGCGCTTGACGGCTGAATCAAATCGAATAGTCTCTTGACATGGCTGGGATCCCCGGGGGTCCGTATTGGGGCCAAGTCAAAGTTTCGCAACTTGTTTAAGCAAATAAAGTTTGCATACCCCAACTGGTTCTTTCTCAAGTACTCAATACAAGCTTGTGCAGTTTCAACGGTTTCTACCACCATCGAGTCCAACCCTGGTGCTGCAGTTGAAATGGCGACGTCATACTTTTCGTCAATAGTACCTAGGTCACCTAATCTACCATAAAACCCATCAATTCTACCAGAGTTTGCCATTCTGAGCAACGCTGTCAAAATCTTGTTCTTGTTCTGGCTGTTCTGGAAAATGGTTGTGGCGTCTTGTGTCTTTTGTCGTTGCGTGATTAACTTGGATCGGCATCTCTCTAGTTCTTCTTTAGCTGCTGAACACTGTTCATCCCCCAAGGCGATCTGCTCGTTGATTTGTTGCAACTTATTCTTGGTTTCTCTCAATTCAGCTTCTTTGTCTTTACCTGATTTCTTAATCTCCTGCAACCTCTCTTTACGTTCTTCCAATTGCTTGGCTACGCTGTTGATTTGGTTGTTCAAAAGATCAATGACAGACTGGGCGAGTTTGATAGCGTTTTCCTTTTCTTTCAATTCCGAGTTCCATGGTTCTAGTTTGGTTTGCAACTCCTGGATTTCTTTGGTAAACTCGGCTGTCTTTTCCACCAACCCCAGTCGAATCTCATCTAGCTTGGATTCTTCAACTTCTAATTGTCCTTTCAACTTGTCGATATCTGCTTTGAACTTTTCGGACGCATCAGTGTAGTTTGAAAGCTTTTGCTTGGAACTTGAAACCGTGTGTTTCAGCGACTCCAAAGTTTTCTGGATCTTCTTCAACTTGTTTGAAATATCCTTTGACTTTTCTTCCAACGACACATGCTTCTTGTTGGTTTCCTTGCGGTCTTTGCCAAACGCATCAATCTCAGCAGTCAACTTCTTGACTTCTTTCTCAATCTCCTTCTGTGTATTCAATTCGATTTCAATACCTTCTAGAATCTCCTTGTTGGACTCTCTATTTTCCTCTAATTGCTGATTCAACTCGTCTGACTCGGTCTGTGTAACAGCCATTTTCTTTTGGCAATCAGCCATGTTCTCCTTGAACTGAACACTCTTGAGATTGATCAACTTCCTTTCCAATTCCAAGAACCGGAGCGCCTCCGTCTTCTTTTCCTCAAGCAGCTCCATGTCCTTCTCGACCAAATCAAACCTGTTGGCCTTCTCGAGACATATGTCGTTCAACGCGTCAATCTGGGCTATGCTATCTTCAATGAGCTTCTTGTATTTTGTGGTACCAATGATATCTTCAAGATACTCGAGCAATCCATCGCCATTCTCGCCTTCACCTTTGGCTTTCATTTGCGCAATGGACTCGACCTCACCTTGCAATATAAGAAATCTCTTGTGATCCAAGTCTATTCCTTTGCCTTTCAACAAAGTTGTAACCTCCGTGTAATTGCTTGACTTACCATTAATGTAATACAGTGACTGGTTATTCCTGAACGCCTTTCTAGAAATGATCAATTCGGAATCGGGGATAGCGTCAACCTTCTGTGGATCGACTGGATCGCTAGTGACCATTTGGAAATGAATATCTACCTGACAATAGTTTATCTCCTTGCCGCCTGAATTGTGAATCAACTCCGATAGCTTCCCCTGTCTCATCTTGGACGCTCTAAACCCAAACACAAACAACATGGAGTCAATGACGTTCGACTTACCACTCCCATTAGGTCCAACCACAGCACTAAAGGAAGGGTTGAATGGACCAATTACTTGTGTGCCGGCATAGGACTTGAAGTTTGTAAGTGCCAACTGCCACATCACCAATCTGGGTTCGTTAACTGGGGTATGTGGTTTGTGGTCTTGAGATGCTGACGGGGGATGAACATCTTCCTTTTTGTCTTCGGTCTTGGTTTCTGCTTCTGCAGGTTCGAGTTTTGTGGACTCATTGTGATCTGCCTCGTCATCTGCGTCTTTAGGTTGCTCAATCTCCTCTTTATCCAGTGATTCTTCTTCATGATCTAACTTGGGAATCTCGCCCTCTTCCTCCTCCAACTTAGGGGACTCTTTCTCCTGCAGGGACTCTTCGTGTTCTTCATCAGACACTCCTAGATCTGTACTGGCTTTAGATCTGCCCTCGGAGAAATCTTCAGTCTGCGATTGATCCTGGGCATCGTAGTCGCTGTTGTTGATGAAACTGCTGTCTTCTTCACTATCAGGGATGACTGGTCTCTTTCTCTTCATGGTAGGTGTAGTTTAGAAGGGTGGAGACCTTGACAACCTGCAAAAAAGAAAAACAAACAAATCGTTGTAAAAAAAAAAAACAAAAGAAAAACAATCATTGCAACGGAGGCGTTCTGCACGACCCTTCTGGAATTGGACGTGTGTGGGTGGCCCAATTGCAAGCACAGCAACATGAGTATTGGAGAAGGCATGAAGAGTGTGCAACACCTGAGGCAGGTGTCGGGTGTGTTTGAGGCGGAATGCTTATCATATAGACCTCTGATAGTGAACAATCCATTCGTAAGTACCTAAGAACTCTACATAGGGCAACTCCCACGGCTGCCACGGGGGTCTTGCGACCAGCCTACCCTGTTGCAGCACTCAAAAAACTACAATTCAATTACAACCTTCATCTATATAAACAAAAATGTACTTGTATTAAAAGAACCATCTATTTAATCTGGTTTGATGGAGGGGGGTAGTAAACAATAATAATAAAAAAAATGGTGGACAAAGAAAAGAAAACGGTAGTCAAGACTAATCAATCTCTCTAGATGACCAAAGCAATACCAACGGCAATGGCACCGGCGAAACCCAAGCTAGCACCGGACTTCATGGCGCCACCAGCGGAGGAGGAGCTTGAGCTGTTGGAAGAAGAGTTACCTTCCTTGTTTTGCAAGACAACGTTTCTTTGTTCGAGTGGGATTTCGGATTCGCTGGAGACCAAGACGGTGGAGGTTCTGACTTTCTTGGTCTTGTTGAATCTACCATAACGGTGGGTACCGGTGTTTTCAGCTTCTCTTTCTCTGGAAGTCTTGTTGAATCTACCGTAACGGTGGGTGGTCTGGGTGACGTAGGTGGTGACGGTGGTTGGGGTGGATTTGTCGACTTGACCCTTACCGGCGGCAGCGAATGAAGAAATGGCCAAGACGGATGCGATGGTGGAGAATTTCATAGTTGTTCGATGTTGTCTATAAAGGTTGGTGAAGAACAGAAGAAAGAAGAAGAAAGAAGAAAAATAAGTGAATGTTTTTTTTTTTTCTATGAGGAATTTTCTACTTTTTTTTTCTTCTATGGGTTCGCTCGCTTTGTTTCCCATAGAGAAATGGAAGCTAAATTAGTGCGCGAAATAGTGGAAAAGGAAAACAACGGGAGGAACCCAACTGGGCAGCGATGGATTAGGTGCACGCCAGACAGACAACCCCCCAAACAGTGTGAAGAAAATGCCTCAAATAAAATTCTTTAACTAATCTTCGCTTTTATTGCCAGAGTATTAACCAATCTACAATTACGCCAACCCAACACCCGCCATCTCCTACACTCACTCTCCATTCAAACGTATACCCAATTAACCATCCATCACTCGGTTGTATTCAATTTCAACCTCCCCCCCTCCCCATGCCTCTTTTCTTGTCCTTCTGCTGTCTTGGCTGTGGAAGTTGCGGCGATAAATTACTGGGTAGTGTCCATGTGCACAGTTTTTCTTTTGTGTGTGCGTGTGTGTGTGTGTGTGTGTCGGCTCAAACGTCTGCGTGGACGATAAACCACACAACGGCACGAACTCTGCCGCCAACCTTCATTCCGGAACATCTGCAACCCTCCAAAAGCAGACGAAACAAAAGAAAAAATTTCTCTCTTACTCTGTGGCTTTTGTGTTGCGGTTGGGGTTCGTTATCCCGACACTGATGGGTTCTCCTTTTTTTTTCTTTTGCCTCATAACCTCTCCACCCGTGTTTAGGTGTATTACGTAATAGCTGGCCAACTCCCTCGTATACCTTTTGTCGCCCTCTGATTGGCTGGCTCTGCCGCCCGCAAACAAAAAAAGAAAATCCCGGCAGCCTTTCCCGTTTGTGTCACCTGACTTGCTGCTGCCGGAACTCGAGTCCACCTGCCAGGTCCAACTCAGAGAGAGATTATGCAGCCAGCCAGCACTCCTCCCCAGATATCCGGGGCTAATCGCATGCCACCCCCAATCTATACGCAACATATCTTGTATATTCGCAACACACTCCCCGTCTATTCCAACGTAGATAAGCTATCAAAAAGAACCAGGATACTCTCACCGAAATGGTCTCTTCTTATACACTCAGCGAAAATCGGCGACACATCTATCACCGACAACTTGTCCTTGTGCTTTTCGATCTGCTCCTTTGGAATAGGATACGTATTCGTGACAACAATCTTGTCAATGCACTTGGAGTCAGTCAAGTCCTCCAAGCAGTGGTCGTTGAAAACACCGTGGGTACCCACAACGTAAACCGCTTTGGCACCGCAGTTCAATCTCAAGTGCTCAGCAGCAGCAATAAACGAGTTGGGCTTGTCAATCATATCGTCCAAGATAATGGCCACCTTGTCCTTGACGTCACCCACCAAAGTAATCAACTTCTCTTCGCTCAACGCAGCTGGTTCGTCTTCGTCGTCCGAGTTAGTGGCATCGTATGTACCGCCCAAGACATCGCTATGAAGCTGCTCCTTCTCCTCCTTGTGCTTGGCATTTTCAGTGGTTCCGTTTGGCTGGTAGTCATCGTCAACCACATGTCCTTGCACAACCCTGGCCGTCTGCAACTCCGAGACAATATTATCCTGACCCTCTTCAATAATCTGTGCCTGCTTCAACTCCTTCTTCTTGGCATACTCGTCCTGAGTTCTTCTTCTATCGGTGTGGATCATGGCAAAGTTAATCTTCAACGAGTCAGCCAACGCAGTCACACGTTTCGTACCGCCAGGGTTCTTTGACACAACAACAGCGTCTTCCCAGTCCGGGATATTATGGCGAATCCAGCGGGCCAACGTGGGTGCACCAAACAAGTTGTCGACTGGCTTACTGAAAAACCCCTGCATCTGCGACGCATGCAAATCCATCGACACAACGTGGTCGGCGCCGGCCATAACGAGCAAATTAGCCAACATTCTCGCGGTGATGGCACCCCTATGCTTCTTCATCTTGGACTGCTTCGAGTATGGGAACTGCGGGATGACGGCGGTGATTTTGTTAGCGGACCCGCCACGGCATGCGGAAATCAAGATCAACAACTCCATGATGTGGTCGTTGATGTGGGGGGATCCGCTCTGGATGATGTAAACGTGCTCGTCTCTGACGGAAACACCAATCTGCACCGAGGTCTCTCCGTTGGAAAACTTTTTCAATGTGCAAGGTGCTGGTTCAACGCCGAGTTTGTCACATACCAATTGGCCTAGTTCTGGATGGGATGAACCAACAAAGATTTTGCATTTACGCATGGCTAAGGACGTCAACGTGGATACTGTGCTAGTTAGGAACCAATAAAAAAAAAAGAGGAAGGAGTGGCTAATCAATTAATCTAGCCCAGAGCTTCTCTTTTTTCTTCGTTCTCATCGCCTGGGTTGAATTTTTTTTTTTTTTGCGGGACACACATGTAACGATGCACGCAAATCAGATGGAGTCAAAAAATAATACATATCCACACAACCACCCGGGCAAGGAAAAAAAAGCTCAAGCTGGATGCACGACCCGGAAGGTAAAGTGATGGAGTATAGAGAGACGGTCAGGGAGTCCAAGCTCTACGAAGACATCAAAACCACTTTAGACTGCGACAACGTGTCCACCATACGATGTCTAGCATTGGGGTCTCCATCGGAAAGCAAGAATGCGAAATATCAGTTAGCGTTACTACTCGAGTTGCAAGATTTGTTTGATGCAAAAGTCTCCGTTTACGACCCGGTGTTTAACGAGAAGGATAGAGATCTACTAGAGGGGTTTACCATGGAAGAGGAATTTGACGGCGACAGCGACACTACATTGTACTTCCTCCCGCATGCGTCGTTGGAATTGACGGAGGAGATCCTAAACAAGAACAAACCAAAGTTCTTCCTCGCCAACGATGTGGTTACCCACACCGACAGATTGACAAAGAAGAAACTAGCAAACATGTACCCTACGTTATCCATACTAGTGCATCTCTTGGACGACACCGCCAGGGCAAACGACGGGTTCACCACCGTATCCAGACGGAAAAAATTCAAGGAGCCTGTCATTGACTACAACGTCGATTCGGTCTACTTTGACAAAGTTCAAATATATCGTTATCTACATAACAGCAAACAAGACCCGTGGGGGACGTCGTTCACCGATCTAGCATATCATTGCATAACCTAGTTCAACCGTGGCTTCTTGACGCCCGGCTGGTCTTCCTCTTGTTTAACTTCTTTAGGATCTAATAAATGCTTGGACAAGATCGCATACAAGTCGTCTTTGGTAAACGGCTTGGCCAAAATGTCCGACATACCGTTCTGTAAATACGTGACAAGATCGTTGTCTCCAATGTTCCCCGTCATGGCAATGATTGGTGTTTTGGTGTCAAACGACCGGATGACACTCGTAGCAGTGGCACCGTCCAAGTTGGGCATGACAATGTCCATCAAAACCAAGTCGTACTTGGTGTGCTCGACTGTGGAGATGGCGTTGAGTCCATCGGTTACAACCGTGACCAGACAGCCGTACTTGACAAGGAACTTCCGACACAATTGGATGCAAACATTGTCATCTTCAACTAATAATACATGGAATTTTGGATTAGGTACAGTAGTGGTGTTGATTTGTGCAGATGTGTTTGGCGACGCCGACGTGCTCATCGTGATAGCTGGTGACTTTGGCGAGATGGTCGGCACGTTGGAGGCGCTACCAGCATGAGGCGTAACAGCTGGTGCCCCACCTTGCGAAGAAGGTGCCGCCAGAGCTGTCGGTGGTGGTGGTGCAAGCGGGGCATGCACGGGTCCAGCTTGAGGTTGTGGAGGAGGTGGCCCTATTGGAGCACCAGGAGTTGTGACTGGTGCTTGGAGTGGCGCTGGACCAGGTGGGGGTGGTGGGGGTGCTACACCAGGAGCTGCGACACCTACGGCGCCTGGTTGCACAAGCGGCAGTGAGCTGGGTGGTGGCTTAACACCGCCGACTGGACTGGTAATTGGTCGTATCTTCATTAACTGCGGATGATGTTGCAACGGCGATTGGAGGTGCTGGGAAATGCTTGGCAAAGTTGTATCGGACATTGAGCTTAAACTGGCTGGCAACCCTGAGTCTGGGCCAAGCTGGGCAGGCTGTGGGAAATCCAACGGCGGTAACTTGATGCCTGACTGTAACAATGTGTTGATCAAAATATGCATGGATCTATGGTACCTCTCGTTAAAGGTATTAACCGCAACTATGTTTTCCACCACTGTCTTGTACTTCCTTTCCAAAAGATTGATTTCCAGGTGCAAGCTCGTGTTTTCCTTCTTGAGGCCCTCTACTTGTTCCTTGAGGTGGTTTGTCGTTGATGTAAGCTGTGTGTAATTATGGTTGCAAGCGGGCGGGGCACCGTTATTGCTCGTCTCGGTTTTCACTGTGGTGCCACCGGAGATTGCAGTGCCCTTTTTCCCACTAGGGCCCTTTCGCTTGATATTCTCCAATGCCTCCGTGTCGTTGATTCTGAAATCTGGGTGCTTGAATTCCCATGCGTCTTCGCCATATGGGTACGTTGCCTTTGCCTCGTTGGGGATTTTCACCTTGTGGAAGTCGTATTTATTCAACTGACGTACGAAACTCGCAAAGTTCGAGTGCTTGAAATGACGTGGTAGTATATCCTTGGTGAACTCATTGGTGTTGATGACAACAAAACTGTCGCCGTTCGCTGTCCATCGAACAACGTCTTTGTAGCTGTCTTCTTGTAACATTAGAAACAATTTCTTGACAAAGTCATTGGAGCCACTTTGATTCGAGCTAGCGGTGGTGGCAAGCGTCGAGTTGGGCGGGATGGGCTGTTGTAATGATGATGACATTTAATAATACATATAAAGAAGGGAAAGGAAAGTAAAAAAAAGGAATGTGTGGAAAGAGGAAGACACGAATATGTTTCCCACTTAATCGACTTTTGTGATGACGTGAAGGATGGACGGTAGGTTGGTTGGTTGGGGTTGGCGTGGGCTGTCGATAGTGATGGATGGATGAGTCTTTGTAGTTGTCGACAGACAGACAGATGGAAGCGTTGTTGTTGTTGTTGTTATTGAAGAAGTAAATAAATAAAATTAGAAACCTGAAATTGTAGTGGGCAAGAAAGAAAAGGAAAACTTTGTTTTTGTATTTATAGTTTCTTGTGTATTCCATTCTGGAGGAAATAGTGAGAATATATTCTTCATGCTCGGCGTCATATTAAGCATAGGCTAAACTGAGTGAGTGAGGAAGAAAAAAAAACTGTTTGGTGCGTGCACTACCCTCCACTCTTACGAACACCCACAACGACGCCAGACTAAACTAAACACTGGCTAACCAGTGGCACAGACAATACACAAAAGTGAAGCACGGATGGTGAGGAAACAAAAGCACGATAGCTGCTTAGCTCGCAGGGTATTACTATTTTAGTTAAATTACCATGCATGTCATTGTATTAAGTTGCTATTTTACCCCCTTTTTTCTATCGCTTCCTCACATATAACTCCATGTTAGCCTCGAAATCTAATGGCAATGTTCCCTGCTTCTCCTATTAAGGGTATGTTCCCTTGTTTTCTTTCTTTTTGCTTTGTTTCTTTTTCTGGTTTTCGTTTATTGTTGTAGAGGAATTCACGGCTGGATTGACAGTCGTCAGGGAAGATTCGATATCGAAATCTGTAACACCCTGTTTGTCTCTATCTCCCTCTCTCGTAGTGTTTTAAATCATCTCTGTATGTATCGAATCAAATCAACCAGCAGAATGTTTCCAATACCTTGATTTGAAACTGCAGTCAGCATTGAAAGTCACACGGCGACACTGTGATCTGTCGTCTAGGGAGGGAGAGCGGCAGGCAGGGGAGGCATAAAATTCATTATTTGCTCTTAGCATCCCGTGAGCTCTTTTGTGGCAGTTTTCTTCGTGGAAATAGGCAAAGGAGGATAACCCAACCCCCCATTGTTCATTAACCACTCCTCGTTACCCCTTGCCTCCTGTCTCCTGTTTCCTACCTCCTGCCTGACTGTTCACCACCCTCGTCTTCTTCTTCTCTTTGGTGTTTTTTCCGTTATTGCTTTTGCATGTCCTTTCCTTTCCCACCACCACCACGGCCCCCCAGGGCTCCCCTCCTCCTGTCGTCCTCGTCGCCTTAGCAGAGAACAAACAAACAAAAAAAAAATCTGAAACACCCTGCACCGTCTTTCTCGTCAAGGAATATCGACTTGAAACAATGTCACAACCACCAAACGACAAGCCATCCCTCCATACAACTCCCTCGTTCTACGGGGTCTACATCCTCCAGTCCATACCCAAGCCACGGAGCATGTACGTGGGATCAACACCTGATCCGAAACGCAGACTTCGACAGCACAACGGAGACTTGAAAGCTGGCGGCGCGTACAGAACCAAACGCGATGGATCTCGGCCCTGGAAGATGATCGTCTTGGTTTATGGATTCCCTTCACGTGTTTCAGCGTTGCAGTTCGAGCACTCTTTGCAGCATGCCTACCAGACCAGACACATTGAGCAGGAGTCGCGTGTCGTGAGCAGCTCGCGGCAGTCCTCGATCTATTCCAAACTTGCCAATGTCAGGCTACTCCTAGCGTCCCTGTCGTTTAACAAGATGCAATTGAAAGTGGCAATCTTTGACGACAAGGCGTTTGATACATGGAATGCCAACAAGTATAACGTCGAGTGTGCTAATTTGTGTGAATTACGAGAATTCGACCAGTTTTGTGACCACGACGTTCGAGACGTGGATATAGAGGAACCGAAACAGATCATTTTGAAAAATCGCATGGAATGCATTGTTTGTAATCGAAACATAGACTACTTCCCCGAGGAGAGAAAGCCAGTTTTCTCAACAAGGCAGGAATTAACGAACTACTTGGCCCAGGGTAATTTCCCGCTAATTGGAATTTGTCCCAAGGGAGATGTGTTTCATCTAACCTGCATGGCCAGGAGACTGGGGGATGATTTGGTTCCACACTCGGTGATTTGCAACTGCGATCTGAAACTAAGCTGGCCAGAAGTTGTCAGAGTTTCCACGAGGCTTAGGCAGTATGTTTTAGAGGACTAGTTGGGTAGTTTTTCAATAGCGTGTGGTCAATAAACAGTTGCTATGGGGGGATAGTTCTACGAACACCTCCCACCAAGTCTCTACGAAAACACAGCTATCCCAATCCCTTCAATGGCATAAACATTATCAAATTCCAATCCCTCTACAAAGTCCGCACCACCGTCAATAAGCACTCCTGTCTCAACGGTCCTCATCATTATCATCGATATTTCTTTTTTGCAGTTGAGTTCCGCCCTTCTGGCCTTAAAATCCGAGAACGAAAAAAAAACTTTCCTGCAGTGACACCACCATCACAGAACCCGTCCCCCACCACTCCCATAATGTTGGAAGCAGACCTCTATGACATCCTCGAGGTGGACAGAAACGCGTCGAGCGTGGAGATCAAGAAAGCGTACAGGAAGCTAGCATTAAAGTACCACCCGGACAAAGTTTCCGAAGAAGAACGAGAAGAGTCCGAGATCAAGTTCAAAGAGATATCGTTTGCTTACGAGGTGTTGATCGATGAGACCAAGAGGGAGGAGTACGATCGGTATGGATCAACGGATGGTATGGGAGGCATGCCTGATTTTGACTTTGCGGGGAACCCATTTGACCAGTTCTTTGGAGGAAACGGGACGTCGGCTGAGTACGGAGGCGATGATTTCTATAATTTTTTCAACAATATGAATGGCCACCCCCACCACCACCAGCAACGACAGAGGGCTAATAGGACCGAGGACGCACATATCGAGGTGGATGTGACGTTGGAGGAGTTGTACAAGGGTAAGGTTATCAAGACGACCTCGACGAGAAACATTATTTGCACACAGTGTAAAGGTAGTGGAGTAAAGTCGTCATCGGTTGTATCCAAGCAATGTACTACATGTCATGGTGAAGGATCAGTGAGGAAGATCAAGCGAGTAGGACCTGGTTTGGTTGCCCAGGAATACGTGGAGTGTACTACGTGTAAAGGTATCGGTAAGATCTACCGAACCAAGGATAAGTGTAAGCTATGCAAGGGGGACAGAGTCATTGAAGAAACCAAGATCCTAGAGTTTGAAATCCCCAAAGGTGCTCCGGACCACGGTCTCATTACTAAAAAAGGTGAGTCGGACCAATACCCCGGCAAAACCGCCGGTGACGTTATCTTGGAATACAAATGCAAACCCCACGACGTGTTTGAACGACAGGGAGACGACTTATACACCAAGATGAACATTCCATTAGTTGACGCCTTATGTGGGTTTTCGAAATTAGTAGCTGTGCATTTGGACGGAAGAGGAATCCAGATCTCAACGCCAACAGGCAAGGTTGTCCGACCTGACGACTACATAAAGCTTGCTGGCGAAGGTATGCCCAAGGCAGAGACTAAGAAGTCGTGGTTCACGTCGTCTTCCTCGGGAAAAGGTGATCTTTACGTCGAGGTCAACATCGAGTTCCCTAGCGATAACTGGTTTGTGGAAAAGAACGACTTGACCAAGATCAAAAACATACTACCAACGCAAAAGCTAAAAGAACACAGTGTCCCTGAAGCCAGCATGGAATTGTTTACTGATTTTTCAATAATCAAAGCCCACGACTTACCAAGCTATCAAGAGGAGGCAGCCCACGAAGAGTACTACGAAACCG
Source organism: Candida pseudoviswanathii (assembly GCA_030565125.1). NCBI lineage: Eukaryota > Fungi > Ascomycota > Pichiomycetes > Serinales > Debaryomycetaceae > Candida > Candida pseudoviswanathii. The sequence goes on along the minus strand of JAJMBE010000033.1, from coordinate 48,129 downwards.
GTCCACAACCATCGTGTGCCCAACAGTAGTCATAGAAAACGTAAAAAACATAAAAAAAGTATTTGTACATAGATATTTATCCTAATAAATTATTCAAATCCTCGTTATCTAATCCGATTTCCTCGTTGGAGTCGTGAATTATAGCTACGTCACCGGCACTGCTGTCATCGCCGAAATCCAACTCAAACGACTTGTCAGCCTGGGCAAACTTGTGCGCGTTGTCATTCAAATCAAAACTCTCATTGGGCGTGGAAAAGAATTGCAAGTCTGATTCACTCAAGGGGTCCAGGTTGTACTTGACTGGGATAGTCGACTCCGGTATAGTTTCAATTGGATCCTGCCAATGAGATGCCACCAAGGCGTCGATGTCGCGCTGCTTGTGCTGTTGTTTCTTCACGGGGTCAACATTGTTTCTATTTATGTCATCTTGGATAATATTGGACGCGTGTAATCTATCGGTGTTTGTGCTAAATGTGTTGGACAAGGAGACAGTCGGGGACAATAGAGGCGTGTCCTTTTTGGACAAGCAATCAGTAAACGAGTCAGGCATGCTAGACTCCCTGCCCAATACCACTTCATCCTTCAACGACTCTAACATCATCTTCTTGGTGGGTGGTTGTTCCTCTTGGTGAATAGTTGGTGGCACTTGTTGCTGTTCCTGGAGCTGCTGCAGCAGCGGAGCCGAAAAGCCCAAGCTTGAGTTTGACTTTGTTAATATTGGTGGTTTGTTGAATGGTTGGACAGGTATCTTTGAGTTCAATGATGATTGTGATCTGTTCAAAACGAGGTTGTTCGAATTGTGGTTCTTCCCTCCAAGAGGGACTCTTCGGTTAGCAAAGCTCTTTTGTTGTTGTTTGTTGCCAGAATCCTTGGTGGAAAGAACACGGGCGTTTTCATCAGTCAATCCCTTTCTCTTGACTCCAGAAGTCTTCATCTCATTCTCCTTGTCCTGGATGTGACTCAATATACGGTTTGACATGTTTGGGTGGTTGGAATAAGTATCGATAGTTTTCTGAAGAAGAAGAAGAAGAAGAAGAAAAAGAAGAAGAAGCGATAACTTTTTCTTTTGTTTGTCTCGAAAGGAGGTTGTGGGTTTCACAGAAGCAGGAAAAACAAACAAAAAACAAAAATAATGGCAACCGCGTAAACAGCAAAGCGCAAGCTGACTAGGACGCATTCGCACGACACCCACGCCAGTGTTCAGGCGTGTACTTGGGGCCAAGGGTACTGCTGCCCCACACACACACACACACACACACACACACATACACACATACACCACGCTCGTCCCATCGTCACTCCGATCGCAATCGTGCGAAGGCGCACAAATATCTCACTAAGTCCAACAGAAGAACGAAAAAAAGAGAGGCTGTCAACCTATACACACACATAGACAACCAACCACCTATTATCAATCTACACACCATGGCTTTTGAATCACAGTTCATCACTGTGACGTCAAACTCTACCATCAGAGTGTCCTTTTGGATATACTTAGTCGACTGGGTCCTAGCGTTGCTATTGGGCCTAGGCTTTGTGTTCTACTTCCACCGAATGCTAGGGTTCTTGTTCTCCGTGCTATTCAAGATCTTCCTATGGCGTCGATACAAAGTCAGTGTCAATATAGAAGCCTTCAAAGCATCGCCCTTGGGTGGTAGGTTATTCATCAAGAACCTCACCATCATCAGCGCAGACAGCACCATATCGATACTAAATCTAACATTTACATGGCGATACTGGCTCTTCAGGTTGAACAGGTTGTCAAACTTTTATTACGAAACAGACTATGAAGCACCAGAGCTTTCCCAGAAGCAAAATGCCAAGCTGCCGACAAGGTTCCTACTAGCGATCGATGGGCTAGAGGTGTTCATGTATAATAGAACCTTTGCATACGACAACATTATAGACATTTTGGAGAAGGGCAACGAAGCCTCTAGTGCTGATGAAAAGACAGATCAGGAATCTAGTTCATTTTCAGAAGAGATAAAGAGTGGTCACCTACGGTTTCGGAACAAGAAGGCATCGCCAAACTCGTCCTCGTCTTCAGATCAAAGCATGGCGAAAGAAACCCCTGCTGAGAAGGGAAGCAATTCGTTGATGTTCCTACTACAAGTGCTACCGATTGGTGTACGAATCAAGCGTGGTGCTGTTGTGGTGGGTAATTCCACGACTCCATCTATCTTGGTTGCTTCCTACAAAGCAGCCAGCGGGACACTAGATGTGGCGAGGTCGCCAAATGCAGCCGATCCATACCGTCTATTGTACGACTTGGCGTTTGACAATTTTCAGCTTTGGATGAGACCAAATATGAATTACGAAAAGTACCGCTATGGAATAGAGGCTCACAAAGAGGAAGCGTTGCTAGCACATGAGGACATCAACCAGATTGCGCAGATGAAGAAGTACAAGAGCTGGTTCCAATTCCAGAAGGCAGCCAAGAAACTACAGGGGTTGTACTTCAGAATACTACGAAAAGAACCTCCCGATAAAGAAGAAGCCGAACAGGATATCAACTGGAGAGGTTTAAGAAGATATATCGGAGACACCCAAGATGATTCCGACATGTTTGTGTTGTTGAGCTCAGATGATCAATACGCCAAGTACAGTCTTATATTGGATTCTGTTACTACAAGAATCATCTACTACTATGATTGTCCAGGAATGCAACCGCAAGAAGTCAGCACAAGAACGCTCCTGCCTCCAGAGCATGGTGTTGAAATTGAAGTGTCTATGGGAACAATACACTACGGTCCATGGACTGATAGACAGCGAGTTCCTATACAAAACATGCTTTTCCCTCCAATTGCAAGAGACTCGGAACCCACTCGCGGATTCTTGAGGCCTGGTTCCAAGAGAGACTTCAGTGGATTCCGTGTGACTATGATCGTCAAAGACGAGGTGATCATTAGAGTTCCCACCAGAGAACCAAGTAAAGACAAGGAGCTCTTGAAATCGACAAATACAGTAGAACATTCCAAGAGTTCGAGGCCATTTGGATGGTTGGAAATCAAGGCAGGCGAGGGTTCAAACATTGGTATGTTTACATCTTACATTGCCGATGAGAATGGGTTCCCCAACATCATGAAAGTCATATTGAACGAGCCAGAAATCAGATCTTCTGTTAACCACGATGTTTTGTTCATTGCTGACTCACATGAACTTCATGCTAAGATTGGGATGCCCTTGGCATGGAACGGGAAATGTGTTTGGGACTTTGACCAAGTTAGTTTGAACCCGAGGTTGTTCTTTTTGAGAGAACACACGATGTTGTTTTCTGACTTGTTTACCGATTTCGGTCTGGGAGACCCCCAGCCATACGAGTATTTCCGTCCTTTCGTTTACAACATTGGCTGGAAATTCCTTAATTACAAGCTCTTCCTCAATGTGAATGATGCAAATATCGTCGACAACCCGTTGGATTTTGACAACAACAAGTACTTGTCGTTACAAGGTGAAGAGTTGAATTGCGATATCCACTTGCCAATAAATGGTGTATTCACAAAATCATCAACCATCCTGTTTAACATTTCTACTCCCCACTTTGACCTCATTCTCGATACGCCCCCGTGGCACACTGTTAATGCGTTCTTGAAAGAATCTAATGTTGTTGGAAGAAGTAATCACTTTGTTGTTGATGGAGAGTACACCTTCTTCGGCGGAGTCGAAGTGAACACCTCGGACTACGTTGAAATCAGATGCCTCGGAGATGAAGTCTCATTGAAGTTCTATGGGTTCGTCATAAGATACTTGTTTACATTGAGGGATAACTACTTTGGTGATCACATCCATTTTAGAACTTTCGAAGAGTACACCAGTGAAATCAATGCAGATGCCGCCAGCGAAGACAACCAATCAACAAACGAACCAAACTATTGGAAGATGATTAAGACCGAGAATGACATGGACATCATAATCACTTTCCAGGTTCGAAGTGGGTTAGTGTTGTTGCCATACCATACCTACAGTTGTCAGTCGCATATCGGGTTGAACTTTGACATGTTGGATGTGGACATGAGATTCTTCAATTATTATATGGATATGCAGGTTGATTTCAGTCCTATATCCGCCGTGTTTGTTGAGGAGTACTACAGCACTGAAGATCCTTTGCTTAGTGTCAACGACTATGCTAAGTTGTATTTCAGCAGGAAAGCCGATATGTGTGTTGACGGGTTTAGTGTTCATTCCCACAGAATGTTTGGCGCTCCTCCTGACGAACTTACATTCTACTGTAAGTGGGATTTCTGTTGTGGTGACTGGATCATTGACAGCCATCCTATGTTCGTGAAGGCAATCGTGAACGGGATTGCTAACTTTGGTGTTGGGTTCCTGGATGTTGAAAACGCACTTGGTGTTGCGTTCCCTCCAGCGTTTGATGCCGCCAACTTCTCCTTCCAGTGTCCAAACTTCACGTTCCAATTGCGACCAGATGCCAAGTCTTGTGTCGAGATTCACTTGGGAGACTTTTTGTTGTCTTATAATGATATGACGAACAGGCGGTACTCGAGTAAGCTCGTGGTTGCCATTCCAACGATAGCTTTGAAGATTTTGAAAGAAGACAGGCTCACGGCTTGTCTCAACACCTCGTTGGTGTTTACAAACATTTGCCAGAAAGTGGACATGTTGGATAGGAGACAGAAGGCACAGGAACATGTTAGGAACAGCGATGCGCCATTCCACAGAGTCCCATTCATTTTATTGGATGAGTACAGGGATGATTTCTATAACGAATCCAAGGGTTGCTTCTTGACACCAGCTTCGCTACCACACGCTTCCATTCCGTTGACGGAAGAAACTTACCGTACTTCCAAGAACTTGAAGTTTGACTTTGATGCAGAGAGTATATCGAGTGACTCCGACTACGTGTTTACTGGGAAAATGCCTCCAACGAACCAATACGAGGAGGCTGATTTTACTCCTTCCTACGAAGTCAAGCCGGATACTGAATACGACAATCTCATTGTCGAGTTGGGCGACGTCGATGCATTCTGCTCACCCAAGTCAATGGAAGTCATTGCTACCTTCTTGCAGTCTATGGAGGATTACTCCATGAACACCATCATGGACGAAATCAATGTCCGTACGGTGAAGCTTTTGAAAAGTTTGATCAACTCAACCAAAGAAGTCAAGAATTGCAGAATTGTCAACCACGAAGTTAAGGTTAAGTTTGGAGACTTTGATGTGGCGGATACCAAGGAGCTCATGCAAGCGATTAAAAAGGAAAACACCATCACGCTTCAAATTTTTGATTTGTCAGTTGCATTGTCTGAGAAAGTCCACAAGAGCGTGGTTAACGGAACCATCAACAGTGACGAAGAGTTGTCGTTGGCATTACACGTTAAAGATTTGATAGTTTCGGCTTCCCAGCCGTTTGAATTCAATGCCGCTGCACTTTTCAACGTCCAAGAAATTGAGTACTGGATGGAACAAAAGGCAGACTCGTTGACCGGATCAGCAAACATTGAATCTGTCAATGTCAGCTTTGAAGACCTGCAAATGGAATGGTTGGTTGGATATCTTTGTAACATGGCAGACACTATTGAGGACTTTAACGCAGGGCGTGATGTGATAACGAGAAGAATCAATGCTAGTGCATGTTTGGTTCACGCCTTGACTTTGGCGTCTGTTGATTATTATATTGATCACGACCCTGATGTGTTAACTCGACCAGCATACATCCTTCGTGCAAAGAAGGAACATATTCGTTTTTTCGATAGCTGGAAAGTGATGGCGCGTTTAAGACACATTATCAATAACATTAGTCCAGATTGGAGACGAGAAGCTGATGCATTGCTTAAGAGCAAAAAGTACCATTTACCAGACGACGCCTTAGACGAAGTGTGGGCAGTCTTTTCACAGTGGAGAGCATGGGAAGCCAACCCACAAGAGAGAAGAGCTATGTTCAATCGTATTTTCTCCAAGAAAGTTGTTGACAAGGATATTGAAAAGCTTCAGTTGCAGTTTATATTGAACAAGATTGAAGTCAAGCTCGTGGCGGAATCAGCCACCGATTACATATCACTTCAGAGATTCTCCACAACTGTAACGTCAAGGTCGAAGGATGACGAGTCTTATGGTATTAAGAACATTGATGTGATCATTGGGCTCGGTGAACATGACAGTAGTGTTTCCACTTTGTTGCTTGACAAGATCAAGATCGTGGAGGCTCTAAAAGCAAAGCATGAGATGGGTAAAGCCAAATCAGAGCACCACGTATACCACAGTGTCAATGTCAGTCTTGCGGTGAACGTTGAATCGCTCAGACAGCAGTTCCTGCTTCCATCGCTCGTGTTTCAATTACAAGCCGGGAACTTGACTACTATTTCCACATTCAAGGAAGAAATGAGACGAGTGTCGAATTCATTGATCATGGAAACCTTGGACTTCAATATATGGGGTTCATCACAACACATCTTCTCGCACTCTATGGAGGGCACTAGTTGGGTTATTGCAAAGACGAGAGCTTTTGAACAAGATTTCTACAAGGTTGATTTTGGATTGCAGAAGATTGGTGTACATTTGTTGGACAAAGACTCTCAGTTCCCGAAAGTGGTGGAGACAGTTTTGAACAACGATGTGCCTTACATCAAGGAGACTTTCCACATTACAGGCTCCAAAGAAAAGGATACATCAACTAAGCCAACAGTCGACTTTGTGGGATCGGTATACGTCAATGTCGTCGTTCAAGAGTGTAATTGGAGTGTCGAGGTTTTGAACCCATTTGTTTTGGAAGGTACTTGCATCGGATGCGATTTCAATGTGACCAAACTTGGTGAAGGGTACAAGGTGGACACCAAACAATTGAAGGGTAAGTGCAGCGTTGATGTTGATCACCGTAATATTTTGGAAGTCGAGACGTCAGACTTTGTCAACACCGTCGATGTTGATACCTGGGGCGACTTGGTTTTGATATCACTTGAATCATGCCTGGGATACGCCAAGGCGTTCAGTCCTAGTTTGGTTTCCACTGTTTCATTGCTTGCTGCCAATTTACCAAAGCTCGAGAAGAAGATTGATGCTTTGAAGAGTTTGGTGGCCGACGCTGAAAAGGCAGCTGAGGTCAAGGAAGAGATCGAGTCGACGAAGGAAGAGGTAAAGAAGTCCAAGGAAATTGCGTTCAAGCTTAATTTTGCAAACGATTATGTTGGTCTTTCCACTTTCATCAATAAGGCCAAGGTTAGTTTCGAGATTGAGTCTACTTCGGCTATGGTGAACAATGTCGCTGAAGTAACCACCAAGGACAACGAGTTGTTGCAAAGTATTGTCCCTGTATATGGAGAACTTTCCATTCCTGCTGCTCGTTTATCCATCCTTGAGAAGAGCATTCCTATTGGCTTATCCAATTTGGTTGATCTCAACTTTGCTGTCAGATTATTGAGTGTTGAAAAACTAGACGAGCGTCAAACGTTACAGTTCGAATCGCAATACTGCAGAATCTGTTTGTCAGAGCCAATGCTTTTCAAGTTGTTGAAGATTGCCGATGAAGTTAGTAAAGTCATTTCCAAGACGGCAGCAGCCGCAGAGCCAAAACCACCAGTCCCAGAAAAGAAGATCGAAGAAGATTCTGCGTCCAAGATATCAGATTTGATATTTGCAAAAATTGCGACGTTCCAGTGTCTTGCCTATAATTTCTGTTTGGGGTGGTTATTCACAGACAAATCGAAAGAATATCCAGGTATTATAGTGGGTGCTGAGAGATTCTTTGCTGCGACCGAACCTAACTTGGGTAAGTTCACTTTAATGGAAGCCTACCTTTCTGTTGCCAATGGTAACCGTACGTCAAACTTTTACAGCACACTGTCGGAAAAGTCCAACTTGAACAGAGCATACTTGCCAAACTTGCAATTTATTTACATGGTTGACCACGGGCCAAACGGAAAACACTTGAGAATGTCAATGCATGGTGACGAGCTAGATGTCAAGTTCTTGTCAACTTCTGTAGTTGTTGTTGATAAGTTGGTGAAACTGGCTTCCAAAGTTCAATCATACTTGGAAAGAAGAGCCAAACCTATCTACCAAGAGCTCGACAAAGAGCCAGTCAAGCCAGGAGAAAAGACGCCGTTGTTCAAGAACAGCTTCGACTCGATCGAGTATGTTTCGACCTATGCTGGTTCCAATGTGTTGATATACCGACTCCTGGACGACGATCTGGAACACCCACCTTCCCTTTTCTTGCATTCTCCAGCCGTGAAGATGGCATTCAAGTTTACCAACAACAAGAAGAAAATGCAGAAGAATTCATTGATGGGAGAAATATTAGCAACGTCTTCGGACAACACATTGTATCCTCAATGTGTGCCTGTTATTGCTGATCTTATGTCTGGTATGAAGGGGTTGATGCGTAAGTCTAAGAAATCAAACGATGAAGTGGTGGTTGTTGAAGAACCTACCAAGAACAATGACTTTATCAGAACCCTCTTGAACGAGACTAATATTCATTTTGGTGTGAGAATTGAAAAGCAAGGGCTCTCGCTCAGTTGTGAGCCTACGGCAAAGGTTGCAGCCGTTGTTGGTCTTGATGGTATCTTTATCCAGGTCAACACAGCGAAGTCACAGATTCCAGCTATAAGTATTTCTTTGTTGATGGACTCGGTGTCAGTGTTGTTACAGCACATCTATTCAAGAGATATCAGTGCTTCGGCCGCAATTGCAGACATCTTGTTGACGAGCACCATTGAGTTTGGCGAGGTTGCTACTTTGTTCTCATCGGGATCCATCAGCGATGCCGATGCCTACGTCAATGTGAAACAATATCAAGATGTTGATTTGTTCAAAGACATTTGGTTCCCTAAGGAGTACAGCGATCTTTATTCCAGCTTTGTCAATGAGCCGTCCGAAGAAGATGCTCTTGATGAAGATATAGAGTCAATGCTGCATGCTTCTTTGGATCACTTGGCCTTGGCCCAAAACAAGAATATCGCCTCCAGATTCAAGGAAGTTTCTGATACATATGCATTCCCATGGGTTGTTACTTTTGTTGTGTCCAATATCGGCGTTCGTGTTGATTTTGGACAATCGTTGGGTAACTTCAAGTTGGTCATTGGCAACTTCTGGGCTGTTTCCAAGAAATCAATGGAATGGTCGCAGGATTTGAAGACCGGTATCAACGAGATCACCTTGTCGTCTGTTGGAAGACTTGGTGGTAATCTCACTATCAAGAATGTCAATTTGCACACAGCCATTAGTTGGAAACTCGACCTGGGTGTCACTTTGGATGTGCCATTGATTTTGGTTTCCGGCGGGTTGGAGAAATTCCAGTTGAAGATGTCTTTCGATCACCATGTCATTGCGATTGGTAACTTTGAAGAGTTTTCTATGGATATCTACAACAAGAAGAGTGAAATTTCCATTGCTAAGGACCACTTGTTTGTGACGACTAAGTTCAAGCTCGCTGAGATTTACATCACGTCGTTGACGGCGTCAAACTTTGTGGACATCCACAACACCATATCGAGAATGGTTCAAGACAATAAGAGATCCTACAGGGAAACACTTCGTGACTCGTCAAAGGGAAAGTCTGTCGATCACAACATGAAAAGGAAGACTTTCTCCGAGAATGCCATTTTGGAAACGGTCAAGAAATTGGAGACCAGAATCCATGCTTCTGCTGGTAAGGTTTTGATTCACGTGTACCCATCGTCTATTAGTGACGACAAAGTCTTGGTAGTTAAACTTGATGAGTCTCGTGTCAAGTTCCAACAAAACGAGTACTCCAGTGGTATATCGAACGAATTGGACTTGAAGTTTAACGATTTGCGAGTGTCATTGTCGTCCATTACTCCGCTCCTTGAATCATTTATTGTTGAAGCACCTGTGACAGAGCTTACTGAACAAGCTCGTAAGGCTAGTGGTGGTACTATATTTGTCTTCCCGTCTTTCAGAATATCTATGAGAACCTTCCAGAAATACAACTCCAACTTGATCGAGTATATGTTCCAGTCCACGTTCAACGGCACGGTTGACATCAGATGGAACTTGGGTTCTATCAACTTTATCAGAGAGATGTATTCCATACACACCAAAGCGTTGGAATCGAGAATGGAATACAGAAGGAAGATGCAACCATTTGACGAAGGAACAGACGTGTTATCAAAGAGTATTTTAGAACAGCAGTTGAACGCCGAAGACACCACCCAAGAAATTGACGACGCCATCAAAGAAACTATCGAGAAAGTGGAAAAGTCATCTAAATACAGATACGTTGCTTTGGCTCCACCGATCATTGAAGCACCTCAATTGAAAGAGTTGGGTAATGCTACACCACCATTGGAATGGTTTGGTTTACATAGAACCAAGTTGCCTCACGTGACGCACCAGTTTGTGATTGTCAGTTTGCAAAAGCTCATCCACGAAATTGAATTGGAATACTCCAAGATGCTAGGCAAAGCATAGTTTATACAATACGTGTAAATCCACTTTTATATATTAATATTCGTTCTTATCTATTATTTACAGGGCTGGGATCACGAAACTTTAGTGGCTCAAGTACCATCTTCCTTTCGCTCTTCTTCTTGCAAGGATTTTCCTACCGCCGACACTTCTAAGTCTAGCCAAGAAGCCCAACTTTCTCTTTCTCTTTCTGGTAGACGGCTGATATGTGTTACCTCTGGTTTTGAATCTCTGTTGCATGAGCCCAACCACGGATTGCAAAGGCGAGGCTCTTATGAAAGGATTGGTAAGTGGGGATGCAAAGCCAGTTGGTCTTGTTGACGACGTTATGGTCGTGTTTATGAGTCCTCGTGCGGACGTTCTTAATAGGGAAGAAAACATTATCCTTGTGTGGTGGTTTGGTAATCTGTGATCTTGACTTCCGATACCTAAGCTCGTTCAACCGTCGTGAATGAAAATTTTTTGTATTGGTGGATACAGTGGAGGGAAAAAAAAAATCAAAAGTCGTGTGGTTATCAAACTGAATCCATTTTTCCACTCATCTCTGTACAAATTTATTTTCCTTTCCTGTTTCAATCCATCCAAACCACCTAGAACTCCCCACCCACGCCAGCCCATGTCCACTTATAGATCAAGAAGGGTGATTCCTTCAGCCATAAACACACCCACTTCAACCCGAGTCCACCAGATCCACAATTTGTCTGCGTCCCAGGCAGAACGATTCTTGACTGAGTTCATAGATGCCAGTGAACTAAATATTTCCGGGAAAGCACCTACTGGGACCCCTAGTAGTGGTCTTGCTGGTGGCAGTGAAAGTCCTGCTGTCTTGTCACAATTAAAAAGAATCCAAAGAAGTTTGAGAGGTTTGCCTCCTGTTATCAGTGAACCACAACAATCGGAGAATAAGAGATCTGCTGAATACGAGGCTGATCGTCCGAACAAGAAGATTAAGTTTGACGATAGCGAGGATAACATGGATGAAGTGGTTGCTGAAGAAGATGATGATGAGCAACCAAAGTACGAAGATGATGAAGAGGAGGAGGTGGTGGAAGAAGAACCAATAGAGAAGAAAAAGAGCAAGAAGGATAAATCCAAGAAGGAGAAGAAAGACAAGAAAGACAAGAAGAAGAAATTAGACGTCTAAATGTATATTAAAAATCTAACAATAAATAGAGGAAACTTATTTTTTTTTATTTACCAGGTAATGCCAACACGTTGTTGACTTGTTTTGGGAACTCTCTGACGATAATGTCACACTTGACTTCTTTACACAAATCCTTCTTGTTATAGTAAGGAACTTTTTGTAACAAGTCCAAACCACTGGATCTCTCTAAGGCTTCAATTGGCACTTGGAAGCTAGTCAACGGAGTGTCATTGTCTATCACATCGTTTGGCATCACAAAAGCAGCGCAACTGATTTGCTCCGATCCTTGCGTTTCACCAACAATCAACTTGAAGAAATGGGTTGGCACGGCAATGTTTGGTGGGGATCCGATGACTTCATAAGAGACTCTGAACTTACCATCCTCTCCTTTCTTTGGCAAGTACAAAGGACCCGTCATGATTCTCACGTCGTCAAACTTACTAGTCAATCTTCTTGTGAAATCCTCGAAATGACTCCAGTAGTCACGGTTGAATCCGTCACCAACTTGAGGACACATGTTGGTCAAGAAGAACGTTTCGTCCATGGCCAACTGGTTGAACTTCGCATCGGCAGCAGGGGCTTGGTGGCCACGGTCGTAGCCACTACGGAAATAATCACGCAACTTGTTTCTGAATTTCGGTGGGATGGCTTCGTCTTCTTTGAACACGGATCTCTTACGATCTCCGTTCTGGTTTTCCTTGGCTATGGACTCCTTGGTGATGTGTTCAACAACCCAGGCTGGGTTTCTCGTGGCTCTGTCGAAACAACTGACAAATTCGCTTCTGTTGCCCAAATCGTGAATTGGTCCCGGGAAGCCGAACTTGAAGAAACCCTGGGGGTTGATGGTGGAGGGATCAAAGACTCCGTTTGAATTTCTGTCGTAAACAATAGGCAAGCTTGAGTTGGAAGCGGGTTCGGATGGGGAAGCTGATGACTTACCCCAGAAGAACAAGGCGGTACCAACGGTACCCAACCCGAGGGAGTTTAAAAGTATCTTTGAAGACATGTCTATTGGCGTGCCTGTGTTTACGTGTGGGAGAGTAGAAAGAGAAGAAAAATTTTCCCATACAAATGCTTATTACAGACGCGGAACAAACTGTGGACTTTTTATTGGGGGGTTGTGTTGGGTGTAGTCAAGCACCAAAGGAGGTGGTGACAAGTTTTGTTGATCCTTCCAACACCTAGCCCACGTTCACATCGATCACATACTTATGCTATCTGTGACCATCTGGTGGAAGAGTACCACGAGGAGCCCAGCCCACCAGTTTGCAACCACTTCTCCGTGGTAACCAAAGCGAGATGATGATCTCACACCCAAACAAAAAAAAAACACTGCACCAAAAAATTTCTTTTCAATGTGTCGTACAACGACCCACCAGCATGCCATCACAACAGCTTCGGAGCCCTGAGTATCGTCCAACTGCGATCATCAAGAAGTGCCAGGAGCAAGGACGACCTGCATACATAGCGGGTCCCATGGTCCGTTATTCGAAACTCCCGTTCCGTGAACTATGCCGATACTATAACGTAGACATTGTCTACACGCCCATGATCTTAGCCCGAGAGTTTGTCCGAAATGAGACGGCAAGGTATACTGATTTCACGACTAATGACGCCGATAAATCGGTTATTGTGCAAGTTGGTGTCAATAACGTGGAGGACTTCATGAAGTTTGTGGATATGATCCACCCATATGTGGATGGGATAGGGATCAACTGCGGGTGCCCAATCAAGGACCAAGTGAGAGAAGGCATTGGCGCTGCGTTGATGTCCGAGCCTGACTTGGTTGCCGAGTTGGTCAGAACGGCCAAGACCAAATACGGAGATGCGATTTGTATCGACACGAAGATCAGAATCCATAAGGATATCAATGAGACCGTGGAGTTTGTGAAGAAAGTCGTTGTTGCAGGCACTGATATCATCACCGTGCATGGGAGAACTAAAAACACAAGGTCGAGCGTTCCTGTGAACTTAGAGGCAATCAAGACTATACGAGACACCGTCACCACAATTCCCGTCATAGCGAACGGCGATTGTTTCACACTCGCTGATTGCCATAGAATTGTCGAAGCGACAGGTGTGGATGGAGTGATGTCAGCCCGTGGGGTGCTATCAAACCCAGCGTTGTTTACGGGGTTGGATAAAACGCCGTGGAGCACAGTTGAGATGTTTATGCATTTGGTCACGACCTATGGTCTACCTTACAAGCTTGCACAATACCACGTAGCGCACTTGTTAGAGGATATGGTGCCCAAGAAGTACTTGAAAGGTGTCAATGAGCAGCTGAACATGGTGGATTTAATAGACTATTTGGATGAGCATTTCGTGCTAAAAAGAAAAGGAGAGAAGGGGTTTGCCACAGAAGTAGAGCCCCAATGGAGGATCGATATAGACAAATTGGAAATATAGGAAATACACGTTATAAAGTGTTGGGTTTCTTGTAGGATGGAGCAAAAAAAATAAGCGACATGGACAGGGTTCGAACCTGCGTGGGCAAAGCCCAGTGGCAATCACTACACATAATTGTGCACCTGCAACCACCCCATTAACCACTCTGGCACCATGCCTGGGAATCGAAACTGCGAACAAATGCACCACAGTACATTTCGTGCGACTAGGCCATTAAGCCTAATTTCCGTCGGTGGAAAATCCGGGGCTATTGGCAGGTGTCTGATGTATTGAGAATCTTGGGTCATCAATGAGTGAGTTTATGAGTAAATTGGTGGTATTTGAAGACCCATACTCTCTGTTACTATTGTGAAAGGTCATGCATGACGTTGGGAGACATTTAAGGCAATAATCACAACTTTTCTGAGAGATTTCAATTTTGTCTAAACTTTGTTAAAATCTTTTATCAAAAAGTATAATGTCACTAGGGACTTCCTGATTTCAAACGGGAACATCCCTTCTTAACTCCGTTTATAACTAAACACGTATTCACAACTTACTTGATCTTCCTAAAGCCAAATCAGTGGCTCTGTTAGCCATACCATATCCAGCTTGATAGCCGTACCCACTGGCACCATAGTTGTGGACCAACAACTTGCCGTCTCCAACGACCTCTTTTTCAATTCTGACACCACCGTGTCTGCACGGTCTCAAACCAGCAGCAACTCTCAAAATCTCCAAGTCTTCAATCTTGTTCCCGTTTGGATTCTTCTCCAAGATCTTTGGGTACAATTTGGTAGTTCTCTGCAAGACATCCTCAGTTTGCTCTTTCAACACCGCGGCAGTCCAGTCGTCTTTCTGGAAGAACCCACCCAAGATCAATTGGTCACCCAGGTATGGACGCTTGATGATATACGTTGGTTCTCTGTCACTTCCCCAGCTCAAGACATTCTCCATGATATGTGGTGCTCTAATCACGACAACTTGTCCACGGCCAGGGTAGACTTTGTCGTCTTGGACACCACCGAGGGTCTTGGATCCGTTACCAGTACAGTTGAACACGACTTTTGTGGAGTCGAAGTATGCTTGCACAATGTGAGTGAGCTTCCTGCGAATGAACCTGACGCCTTGGGACTCTAAGTACTTTTGGAAGTTGGCGAGAAACTTGGGACAGTTGAAGTTCCATGCGAGGAACTTGATACCAAATTCGGAGCCTTGTGGCAAGTTCTTGTTGACTTCGTAGTTGTCCAAGTAACTTGACAATGAGTCGATTTTGGCCCTGGATGGGGTTTGATCCCAGTATTCACACGATGGGTATCTGTCCAAACCCTGGGTCTTGCCGCCAATTGCCTTCTGGATCTTGTGCAAGTTCAAGTAGGTGTACTTGTCGTATTCCAAAGTGGCTGGATCATCACCAGTGATACAGGAAAAGTTACCACCGGCGTATGGGGAAGTATAGTTGATTGATTCATCACCTGGGAGGTATTCTGCAATAACAGTGATCTCTTTGGCAGAGACGCCCTTCTCGAGCAAACTGAAAGCGGTGTATAACCCAACGACACCAGCACCAACAATAACGTATTTAGTCATGATTTGCAGTGTTTAAAGAGAAAACAGATATGGAGATGTGAGAGGATTTTTCAGTCGTTTTTATATGCCCGAGACTCCAACCGTTGGGAGCGAAAAGAAAGAAAAAATCGTCTGACTCAATTGACTCTGAGCACCCTCTCTGTTCTGCCCCTTTATCGCGCTCAGCTCCGCGGATTGATTGCCGCAACCAAAAAAGTATAAGATAAGCGAAGATTATATTCGGCGGGTGTGTCAAAGGAGGAGGCCCAGACAGTGTGGTATGATTTGATATTATTTTGGTTATTTGATACAAGGGAGACTCGCCTGGGGCGTCTTGATTGGTGTAGAAAGGCGGAGATCAAGGAGATGTCTTGCAACATCAATCTTACCCCACAGAATAACCATTTGACGTGGGTGTGTGTTGTAGTCATGTGCCAATGGGGATAGATAAAGGGAGACTAGAGCATCCAAAGTCATTAGGTGAGTTCATTACATTGGAACCACCTCCTAATTCTGATCTAACTTGTTCAATTTTTGGTTTAGGCACCTCTGGGATATATCCATAGTCTGTTACCTGACAAGAAGGGAGTCTGAGTCGTGATACATGACCCTAACGAGACATCCCCCCCTGGTAGGCTTCAATGGTCGATATTATTCACAGACGTCGAGACACCTTGTGTGTGTGGTGATATCGGAACCCATCCATACAGCAAGCTCATCACCGGTGCAGGTGGGTACCATTTGCAGCCTTGACAACAGGTCGCCACCAACCAAGATGAATTTGTCTCTTTGGGTATTCACAGATCCATGTGTTCCATAAATCATACGACACTGGTGGGCTGCCGCACGGAGTTACATCAATGGTCTCCGGAGAGCATTGTAGGTGAACCCTCTTGTTATTTCCTAGGTAAGACCACCTTCACCTTCTCATATACCTTTCACATCCACCTACCATCTCGTATCTTATCAGAATAGGAGAGCAACAATGACGTATGCATATCATTCCATGTTAATTGCATGTCGTGTCAAAGTTGCTAAAAAAAAAACCTGTGGTCGAACGAACAAACAAACAAACAAACAGGCAGAACAGAACAAAACCAAACTAACGCCAACGAAACAGAAACGGACGAAAAAAAAAGCAAAACTGCTGGCCGTTGTTGGCTGTTTCTTTTCCCTTACCAATCCTACCAACCACATTCCCACACACCCCAACAAGAAACTTATATCAATTCCACAATGGTATGTTATTGGGACAACCCTCTGATTGATCCAAGCCAGAACCACAGCGTTACTAACACAATCCTTGCTATAGTCCAGATCTGGGTATGTACAAAGAAAAAAAAAATAACCACACCACCAAGACCTCACTGCTTATCAAAATGACGTTCCTTTACTAACCATTGCCTCTAGTGTCTCCGTTGCAGATGAATCTTTGACTGCTTTCAACGAATTAAAATTAGGTAAGAAGTACAAGTTTGTCATCTTCACTTTGAATGACGACAAGACTCAAATTGTTGTCGACGAAACCTCCACCGATTCCGACTACGACGCCTTCTTGGAGAAATTGCCAGAAAATGAATGTAAATACGCTGTCTACGATTTCGAATACGAGATTGGTGGCGTCGAAGGTAAGAGATCCAAGATTGTTTTCTTCACCTGGTCTCCAGACACCGCCCCAGTCAGAGCCAAGATGGTCTACGCCTCTTCCAAGGACTCCTTGAGAAGAGCCTTGAACGGTGTTGCTGCTGATGTCCAAGGTACCGACTTTTCTGAAGTTGCTTACGAATCTGTCTTGGAAAGAGTCAGCAGAGGTGCTGGCTCCCACTAAGTATAAGGGGGTTTCTTTTTTGATGTAATAATGTTTTATTTGTTTCTTTCCTGTTTATTTGTCTTTTTTTTTTTTTGAAGAAAGAGTATTTCCATATTGTATAATATAGTCTATATTACAAGAAGATACAGCTTATACTACTTTTGGTTCAACACCGACCATTGGACAGGAGACTTGTGTAATCGGGATTTTTCACCTGCTTTCTCACTCTTTAGCCTCAGGTGTCCCGAAAGGGGAGGAGCAGGAGCAGTACAGCAAACAATGGTGTCAGAAAAAAACCCTACTGTGTTACCAAGACTGTGTCCACAGATATCTTGTTAAGAGAGGACTTTCCCTGGACACGCTATCTGCCATCCACCTGCACCCTTCTTGCGTGTGACTTTCGAAACAGGGTACAGTACCAACTATCGCTATCACCAACAACGACACACTTCCACACACCCACACACGTGTCGGGCCCAACCCTCGTTTACGAAGCACTTCTCCCACACTTGCCCTGTGAAATCAAAACATTACCATCCATATACGAATTTCTTTATCTATAACAAACACCACACATTGATCATCCCATCACACCATGTCGAATAAACTACCTAGGGCGACGCTAGCCCAGAAACTACAAGTCATCGATTACTACCGCCAGTCTGAGCGCCCGCAGCTGGAAACAGTCGACAAGTTTAAGGACGACATCTCGATCCTGACGTCGTCGCTCAGCGAGTGGATCAAGCACGAGGCCGAGCTCCGTAGCCGGTACAACCAAGCAGACTTCAAGTTCTCCAAGAACAGTCGACGTAAGGTCAAGTTCAAGTACGAGGAGATCAACAAAGCCATGGACAAGCTTGTGATTAGGCGCATGGAGCGCGATGAACCGATAAATGAACCTATTTTGAGAGAGTACTGGTCGATTTATGCACATCAGTATGGTGTCGAGGACCCCAAGCGGTTGCATAGTTTCAGCCATGGATGGTTGAGTCAGTTTAAGAAGCGTCATGGCATTGGTAGAGTCGGTGAAAAGAAGAATGGCGGAGCACTGGTTGCGAACGACGAAGCTGTGAGTTCTAAGGTGATTGTGCTAGGTAATGCAGTGGATGGTCCTGCTATAAATAAAGAAGTTGAACAACGACGAGGATCAGAGTTTGATGGGTTGAATTCCGAGGTGGTTAGAAACGAACCTAATGCTTATGAACGAAAGTTTTCCATACGAAGTGGCAATGACATTGACAGTGTCACACCGTCAGCTGAAGACCTCGAGCCACAAAGAAAGAAATCTCGAGCTGCTAGTGGTAGTGATGCTGGTATCAGCAAACCAAGTTCTAGATCCCGAAAACCACGCAAACCACTGATTCAGCAAGAGCAGCAGCAACAAGAGGAGATTGTTCAGAGGAGTGGCAGTACCGACAGCCATATAAGACACCCACAACCACAGTTGCAGCAGACGAAACTTATACAAGAGCAACAGCCCCCTCCTCCTCCTCAGCATCACCACCAACCTACTGGAACCGATAACAACATCCCAAGAAATCAGTTTAAGCCACAGCAGGGTCTCAGTTTCAGTCATAGCAATTCACCAGTGTTAAATTTTGGCATGGAGAAACAGCCCTCGCAGTACCAGAAGAATCATATTTTGAGTCACGCTAGAAGAGTATCACCTCATGTTCATTCACAAGAGAAGCAAGATTATGTGAGAACCAGTAATAGCAACAACAACAACACCAACAACAACAACTTTGAATTTGGTTCCACCCAGCTTTACAAAGATCAGAGACAGATGCTGAATGAAAGATACGTGCAACAACCGGTTGCCAAATCAAGAAACTCCACTGGTGATATGTCAACTACTGAGGTGACGTTGAATCAAGCATTGTTGACTGAGAGAATCACAGATGATCCATTGAAATCTGCAAGTATAAGCGATGTTACTCACCCTACTACAGCGGCCGATATTGAAAGATTTATCTACATGTTTGCCGATAGGTTCTTCACCAAGCATCTGTATGAATACCCGCAGACCTTGAAGATATTCCAAGAGTTTAAAGAATCGTTTTTCAATGAGAGGGTTATCAATAACAGACGACCACCTCCGCAACAACAACAACAGCAACAGCAGCAGCAACAACAAGAAGCGGTTCAACAAGCACAAATCCAACAACACCAGAACCAACTAGCAAGACAAAAGAGCAACTTAAACTCACCGTTGGTGCCTACATTAGTATCACCTATTGCTCCCTCAGCAATGACACAGAGTTTATCTTCTGCCAGTGCATCTGGTATTATGAACCAGCTGATGAGACAATCACAGCAGCAACAACAACTTCCTATTACGTTACCTATTCCATTACAAAGGAACGACAGTATACGAAGTCAATCAACAAACACCCAACAACAACAACAACAACCTATAGATAACTTGGTCCAACTTCAGATGCGCCTGAACCAATCTGCACAGCTCCAGCAGACGCAGAGCCAACAGCAGTTCTCGAACATTGACGAGTACATACGATCGATGAATGCTCCGGGGATACTACTGAGAACAAACACCAATGAAGACCACCATCACAATCATAATCACCATATTCAGGTGAGGTCTGGAATGATCAACAAATCGTACAGTAATACTTAATAATAAATGTATAATATGTATATTAATGAAATCTAAGTAAATCAAAAGAAATGAATGACTAAATAAACACAACCCTGTTGTTGTTGTCGTTGTTGTCGTAACACCTAGTATTTTTTTGTGCAACCTCTCATAAAGCATTAGTGAAATCTATCTCATTGGCATTATGAATGTTGTTGTTTCTGCTATCCACTTCAATTTCAATCATCGGAGTATCCTTATCGCTATTGATGCTAATATCAGACGAAGAAGACGATCCGCTCTCACTGTCGTCGTGGTGTCCATGGTGTCCACCAACACCAACACCGTCCTTCTTGCAGTCACACGTGTTGCAGTCTTTGAGGCAGTTCTCCTTCTTCTTCTCGTTAAGGTCAATGCTCTCGATATTACCGCTTAACACATCAACAACCTTATCCTTGTCCTTCTTCAGCGTCGTCGAAGCACCAGTGGCCGAGTTCTTTCTCGACTTGTTGACTATTCTGACTATCCTTCTCCGCGACTGCTTGACGTGTATGATAGGATGTTCCAGGTGGGGATGATGAGTGTCAACTGTGTGAGGATCGTGGGAGTGGGAGTGCGGGTCGTGGGGGTCCATTAGGCTTGAGTCTTTGTTGATCTTGGTGTCTATGGACGTATCATGGATATGTTTAGCATACAAGTAATTTCGAAGTGCCATGATGATGAAGTGTTGTGTGCTGTCAGGGAAGTTTAAGTACTGTGCGTGGGCCAGCAAGCGTGGGTGGAGCGAGTAAGGCGAGAGGGCCGTGGTAGGAAATGGGAATGTGCGGTCGAAAGATAGATCAGCGAATTACCGTGGGTGGAATTATTGGGCTTTTGTTTTTTTCTTCTGGTGGCCGGGGCTGATTTGGTAGCTGGGCTAAATTTGGTTTGGTTTCCGAAATATGGAGGAGCAACAGGGAAATGACCAAGAACTAAAACTGCTTGTACAAGGACTAAAAAAAAAAACCTAGGGTGGTTAGAAGGGATGGTCAGGGATTTATATATCACTTGGTGAATGACAGGTGATGGCGATGATGATGAGTGATGAATAATAAAGAAGGGTTTGGAGTTCCTATTTGTGTAATTCCAGTAGAAGTGAAGAAGAGTGTATTTCATAAAAGTGACAAATTATTTTGCTTTTGTAGTCTGAAGCTTGTCGTCGTGTGCTTGTGCGTCGTTTGGGCGAGATGGATACAGTACATCGATTATGCCTTATAACCATCGCTTAAGTATGCGTGTGTGAGTGTATATATCATAATCTTACGATTTGTGGAACAGTGCTTTCGAACGCCAGAAAGATCTTTGTCTGCCTCCTCCGCCATAAGAAAAAGTCACACCACTTTTTGCACCAACCACAAAACCGTCACCACCCAAAGAAAAAAAAAACAACGCACACAAAAGGTCGTGCCGCCAACATACAACCCATTTGCATTCACTCCCACTCCCAACAGTCACAGGCAGATGTGTATAAAACCTAAATGAATACACACAGACTTTTACACATCCCTGAATATGCAAGCACAAAACCTTTTCTTGAATTTAAGTTGCATTCTAGTGAAAAATATAAATATATACGTAAAAAAAACAGAATACAAAATGTAATAATACACACATACGAAAAAGCCTCTTCTTCTTCTATCAAAACCCTTTATTTGTTCGGTATCACGGCCGCAGTGTTCTGTGGGGTTAATTTTAATCCGATAATTACAATCCCCAACGCGATTGTCATGAACTTGAATTTCAATGTATCATCCACTAAATGATCATTTCCGTTCCCATTACTACCCCTTTTCTTCTTGAGTTTCTTATCTTTCATGCGCTGTCCCCCAATCACCAATTGTTTAATCTGGTTAAATACCCCAAGCTCCTCATCGGATGAGCTGTTCAGCTCTTCTTCTTCCTCCTCCTCTTCCTCTTCTTCGATTTCCCAGTTACCAGTGTTTTCAAAATCACTATCCAGGTCAAACTCATACAACGCAGGAGTATTGTTGAACACTTGAGATGCAAATTTCTTAATCATTTTGTCATTCAATGGATTGGAAGAACTAGTCAATGATTCAAAGTCCACAAAACCTTTCTCATTACTGCCTTCTCCGGCTGGCGATGAAGCACTGCCAACCAACCCTAAAGTGTTTATTGGATCTTTGGTGAATCTATCGGTGAACCCCGTGTTTATCGATACAGATCGCAACACCCTCTTTTTGTTTATCAACATGTCTCTTGATTTTTCAATTAGTTTGGCATCAGAATACTCTATGGGTCTGCTATTACCGCCCAATGTCCTTTGTGATTGTTTCTTGGATAACTTTTTGATATTATTCTTTTGTTTCTGCAATTCAAATCCAATGAAGGATAACAATTTCTCATTATGTAACCTCAACGATTGTAATTCAAACTTAAGTTTAGTCAATTCCTGTCGTGTCTTGTTCTCATCACCTGTCATGTAACTCGATCGCTTGGAAGACGACCCTTCGCTGAAGTTCTTGGAAAATTCATCAATCTCGCCATCGTACCCATTCAATGCAGACAATGTACCGTTTCTATGATTCTTTTTAGCACATTCTTCATTCTCTTGGATAATCTCACAAATCAGTTGGTTTCTTAATACCTTCTCGGGCACCGAGGTGCTTCTGACGGAGCCAGTCTCTTTCTCAAATTCGACTTTGACCGGCAATATATCATGACTGTTGTACCGCGAGTGAGTTGGCTTAGTAGCAGAATATCTCTTGACCACATGGGTATCGGGGAACACCCCTGTATCTTCAGACGCCGATACATTTGAGGGTGCCAATTTGAATGGAGACAAAACAAACTCGGAACTTTCGACTCCCAGAGTTCTTTTTCTTGTTAATTCACTGGGTAGGGATTGTCGTTTAGGCTCTTTGCAATCCTTTTCTGGAGATGGAGGGAATTGGAAATTAGGTTCTACCTTGACAGAAGAATTGGATTCATCGTATGGTTGTTTGTGCTGTTTGATGGGGGAAGATTGGGCACTCGTGCCTATGTTTAACCCTGGTGAAATAATAGAATCCTCAGTGTACTCGTCCTCTTCATCAGTTAATTCGTGCATGGTGTGTGTGGCATGGTCGGTCAAATCCACCAAATAGTCATCAATGGCATCTTCAGTGGAAGGACTTTCAATCTGTTTCACCAAATCTTCATTCTTGTGAGAAAGAAACTCAATCTGGTCAATCAACACCAATTTAGAATTCCTCTCGACTTCGAATTGACTGTCGAGTATCTTATAATCTCTCACTAATTTCTCGTACTTTTTAACCAATTCTGCGTCATACTCCTCAACGTCATTTGTCTGATCTTGCATCAACAGTTTCTTTTCCAATTCTTGACTCAATTCAAACACTTTCGTCTGTAAACTATCCACCATTCCTTTATACATTTCAATTTGTTTGCTCAAGATTTCTTGTTTGTGCAAGGAGTCAATCTCAAGTTCTTTCAAGGACTGTTCGTAAAACTGCAATTTCTCCAGTTGGCTCTCCAATTGCGCCTTTTTCAAGTTCAATTCGTGTTCCAATCGTTTGTTCTCATTCTGCAAGGAATTGAAATTAAGTAATGAGTCAGCAAAGTTTCGCTGTAAAAGTTTGAACTCTTCCACCGACGCACTGGACGCTGTGGCACTGTTTGTGGTTGTGCCTCTCGAAGAATCCTTAGAACTCAAACCCGCAAAGTGTTGTTGTTGATGATGTTGTTTCCTTCGCAAAGGCGATAGGCTCCTGGGTGTCGGTGAATTATTAGCTGATAAAGGTTTGTTTGAGTTGTTGTTAGATAGTTTTGAATTAGGGGTAGTTGGATAGGGTTGTTCTTGTGTTAATATTGTGACTTCATTCTCATTATTTATGTAACTACTCTCATTCATAGTAAAGAAATAACGGAGGATAATTAACTAATACAATAAGATGAAAGGAAAAGCAAGGAAGGAAGGAAGGGTAGATTTGGATGTAGACGATGATGTTGTGGTTGTTGATGTTGTTGATAGTTGAAATAAAAAAATTAATGGGTGCTCCAAGTGAATCTTTTTCAACGTGCGAGGGAATATTTCTGTCAAAATGCGGTATAAAAGTAAACAGATGGGATAAGTGTTGTGGGTGGCGGGAGTGATAATAATAATTAATGAACAGGAAAGGTGAATAGATAATTGGTTGATGAGGATGGGGGGATGGGTTGAAGTTATAATTCAAAGGAAGTAGAAAAGTAATACCAGAGAAATTAACAAAAGATTTTTTAATTGGCTTCTTCTGTAAGTGAAGAGGTTGGTTGGGTTTATTATTTTGTGTGTGGGCGTGCGCATACCCACAAAACCCGACACCTCTGGTTTTTTGTTTTGGTTTTACAACAGATGATTTCCTAATTGGGCAATCCACGAGCCTCACGCACACTACTCACACAAAAGAAGTTCCCGCCAGGCACTGCCATACAACCGCCTAACTTTTTTTTTTTTTACAACCGGGGCACACGCTCACACACACACACACACACACACACACACCGCCCTCGCATTGCTGTACGTCCAGATTCAGTCTCCGCCACGGCGACCACGGCGACCCACGTCTGGAACATCCAACGTTTATACGTGATGCCAAAATAGAAAGTTGCACCACTTTAGACGATACAAACAACGACTAATCTCGACGCGTCTGTCCATTGAGTTAACTACACGAGTTTAAGGTACAACTAACTCTAGGCACAGTGCCCCGTGTCCCATAAAATCATACTATTCTTACATGACATCTTCATTCAAAGAAACGCACCGCATAATCCACGTCTCTATTTCATCTCATACACGCTTTTCTATATACACGCACACCACACACCACCTAGGCCCTTTGCTTCGCAGCCTTCACGGCCTGCTCGATACTTGTTCCCGGGTCCAAGTTCTGCGTCAAGTCATGTTTCAAGATCCCCGATCTCAAGATTCTGGGATCCTTTTTTAGGGTTCTCAACAACTGCTCCTGGACGTTCACAGAACAGTCAAACCCCATGAGGAACTGGTACCCTTGGAAATGTCTCTCTTGGTCCTTACTTATGATCTTGGGCAATGGACGGGCGCCCAAACTGGTGATGCTGCGCACCAACCCTCTGTTGTTAAGGATTAACTTGCCCACGGTCGATGCAATCTTCTTGGCTTCTTTGGCGTGATTCAAAGGGTCTGTTATACGGGCTATAGCGAATAGTTCATAATACATGATGGGTGGATTGGGTTGATGGAGTTAGTTTGGTTTGGATGGTTGAGTGGTTGTGGTTGTAGTTTTTCAATGAGAAAATTTTTCTTTTTCTTCTTCTTGATTGGGATTGGTTTTTTTGGGACGTTGTGCACGTACCTTTCATTTTGTTGCAGAAGCTGCATGGCTAGAAACAGGGTCCTACCAGTGGATGTTGGATTTGGGAGTAATCAGAGAGATATCAGAGGAGGTTGATATGGGGTGTATCACTGTAGTGGATTGCCCCCTACTGCTTGACCCCAGTGTGGCTCCAGTATAACGCAATCAATTGCCTTGCTACCACCATTTCTTGGAAATACACCAAAAAAACAGTGGCATTCCAACACCCACCACGCTTGGCTAGCCCATTCACAGCCAAGACACCAGACAAGCCAACTAGCCAGCCAACAACCACTGGCATCTCAGTTCGCCCGCTAATTTTTTTTCCCCAGAAACCAGTTACACTGCCCCAGAAATCTCACAAAATCGAGAGATAATGCTAATAATCAGATCTAATCACGTGCAATGACAATATTGCAAAAAAAAAAATCGTTCAAATCACCAACAGTTTATTATAAATTTTTCACCCAGGAACCAGATTTCTATTATTTCTCCCTCCTTTTTCCTTTTTTTCGAATAACCAACTCATCATGGCTACAAACATCACCTGGCATCCAAACTTGACTCACCAAGAACGTTCCCAATTAAGAAAGCAACAAGGTGTTACTGTCTGGCTCACGGGCTTGTCAGCCTCTGGGAAATCTACCATCGCTTGTGCTTTGGAACAGTCGATTCTTGCTAGAGGATTAAACTCCTATCGTTTGGACGGAGACAACATTCGTTTCGGGTTGAACAAGGACTTGGGGTTCAGTGAGGCCGACAGAAACGAAAACATCAGAAGAATCTCGGAAGTCGCCAAGTTGTTCAGCGACTCGTGCTGTGTCACTTTGACCAGTTTCATCAGTCCGTACAAGGCTGACCGTCAGTTGGCTAGGGAGTTGCACGAGAAGGACAACTTGCCTTTCGTCGAAGTCTACATTGATGTTCCTATTGAAGTTGCTGAAGAAAGAGACCCAAAGGGTTTGTACAAGAAGGCTAGAGAAGGTATCATAAAGGAGTTCACCGGTATCAGTGCTCCTTATGAAGCTCCAGAGAACCCTGAGGTTCACGTCAAGAACTACTCTGGTCTTAGTATCGAAGAAGCTGCTGAGCAGATTATAGATTATCTTTTAGAAAAAGGTTACATAAACTAGATTAATAGACAACAACGATGCCAACACATATTCTATTTCTTTAAACTGTCTAAACGTGCTTGTAAGTCATCCTCATCAGCAGTCGCGCCAGAGCCGCCACCTGCGCCCAAAGCTTCAGCAACTCTCGGAGCAGCCTGTTCATTATTCGCAATGCTCGTTGGAGTATCCTTCAACGTCGTGTTCAAATCCACGCCAATTTCGTCCAACACCTTGCCCAAGATCTCATCAATCTGTTCTTCTTCGCCCAACTCGTCCTCGTCATCAGCCATGGCATCGTCGATAGCCTCGTCCATAAACTCCTGTTTCTGGTCCATCAAGTCGCTTTCTTTGGCAAACTCCTGCGCTATTCTCGACAACTGCGGCATGTTCATCGATCTGTTCATCCCGCCCAAGACCCTTGTGGCGTCACGCATCGACATCGCCATCTGCTGGTTCGAGCGCACGCTCTGGATTCTCAACGAGATCGCCTGCAATTGTGTCTTCATCGAGTTGAATTTGGAGATGTATGACTTGGTCCTGATCAAGTCCTTGGCCTGGATCTTGGCACTCGATATCTGGCCTGCTTTGGCAGACTTTTTGATATCGCTGATCAACTTCTTCTCCTGTTGTTGAAGCTTGGTGACTTCACGGGTGAGTTCTCGTTGGGTCTTGTCGAGGGCCCTCTGGTTTTTCCGGAGCCGTTCCTGCGGTGTTAGTTTTTTCCCAAACGCCCATTCAAACATTTGTGATAGTGTGGGGGTGTTGATTGAATGTGGGTTTCGGAAATTGATACTGCACTGATTACTCCTTTTTCTCACTCGATAAAATTGCCTGCAGCCAGACAGGGAAAACTGGACAACCATTTTCTTTTTGGTCGCCATGCGCACGACAACTAAGAAAAAAAAAAGAGAGATTCGCCGCCACGGACGGAGACGACAGGGAAACAAAGTTCGCGTGGGGGCGGGGGCGGCGTATAGCCGGATGGAGTGACTAAGACACTAAGGCTATTGTTCACACGGGGCATCATC
Source organism: Candida pseudoviswanathii (assembly GCA_030565125.1). NCBI lineage: Eukaryota > Fungi > Ascomycota > Pichiomycetes > Serinales > Debaryomycetaceae > Candida > Candida pseudoviswanathii. The sequence continues at coordinate 20,721 of JAJMBE010000033.1, read as the reverse complement.
TAATTGCATATCCACCACCAAAAGAAAAAGCCCGCAAGTGTGATGGGAATTGTCAAGGGTCATAAACAGCTGGAAATTTCATCTTGTGCCGTGCCGTGCTGTGTTGTGTTGCGTATGTGTGATGCAACATGTTCTATGTAATCTTGTTGTCAACAAGCTTCTCCAGCTCTTGTGCAATAATAGAAGCTTATCTGTCAAGCCAAAAAATATAGTGGGTAGTGCATTGTTGGTTACGTTCTTTTCTCAACAAAATTGGCCACTTCCGGGGGTGGAGTGCTCACGTGACGCTATCATTATGGGGGGAGGGAGGATAAACCCTTGGTTGAGTGGAAGCAAACAGGACAACGTTTTTCTCTGATGTAATTAGCCATACGAACGTGTGAACAATTGAGATGAGAGTGATGTCATTCGCCAACGGAAATCACAGCCGGGAAATAGCTCCTCCCCCCTTTTTTGTATGTGGCTCTCCGATAAGAAGAGCAATCTAAAACTGGTTAGAACAGACAGAGTGGGTGGTGAGTGGTGGAACCGGAACTCACGTGGACCGGCAAAAGCAATTTCCAGACAGGCAAAAAAAAAGCAATACCACATTGTCGATTGTTGGCTCTGCTTACTTAAGCATCGTGCGCGCGCTGAGTTTTGTTGTTATTGTTCTTTAATTGGAAAAATCGGAAACAAAAAATTTTCTCTCTTTTTTCTTTTACACTATCACCATCCTCCGCCAACAACAACCCACCTTTCCATAAGCCATGTCTACCGCAGCTTCTGTCAGATCTAACGTCACAAACAACACCAGTTTGTCTGTGCAACCCTCCAATTCCGCTGCTGTCGCTCGCGAAAAGGAAATACTCGACTCCTACCCTCAGCTCACCGCCCCAAGCACAATCACCGGCTTCACATCCACCCTCACCGATGAACAACAAAAGATTTTGGTCGACTTCAGAAACCAGCTCAAGAAGGCCGGCTTCACCTTGCGCTTGGACGACGCCAGTCTCTTGCGTTTCTTGAGAGCCAGGAAGTTTGACGTTGCCAAGGCAAAGGAAATGTTTGTCGCTTGCGAGAAATGGCGTAAAGAGTTCGGAGTTGACACCATCATCAAAGATTTCAAGTACGAAGAGAAACCAATCGTCGCCAAGATGTACCCAACCTACTACTACAAAATTGACAAAGACGGCCGTCCGTGCTACTACGAAGAATTGGGAAAGGTCGACTTGACCAAAATGATGAAGATCACCACACAGGACAGAATGCTTCGTAACCTTGTATGGGAGTACGAAGCCATGGTCGACTACCGTTTGCCAGCCTGTTCCAGAAGAGCTGGCTGCTTGATTGAAACCTCATGCACTATATTGGACTTGAAGGGTATTAGCATATCGTCTGCATACAACGTCATTGGCTACGTCAAGGAAGCCAGTAAGATCGGCCAGGACTACTACCCTGAACGTATGGGTAAGTTTTATTTGCTTAACGCTCCTTTTGGTTTTGCAACTGCATTCAAATTGTTCAAAGGGTTCTTGGACCCCGTCACCGTCAGCAAGATCCACATTCTCGGTTACCACTACTCCAAAGAACTTTTAAAACAAATCCCAGCCGAAAACTTGCCTGTCAAGTTTGGTGGTAAGTCTCAAGTCACCGACGACGAATTGTTATTGAACGATGTTGGTCCTTGGAGAGACCCACAATACATTGGCCCAGAAGGTGAAGCTCCAAAAGTGTTTGATATTTAATGAAGAGAAGAAAGAACAACAAAGAACATCAGAGATAGTTTCATAAAGATTGTCTTTTGTCCCACCTCATATATTATACCCACAACAACCATCATCACCCCCCACCGCTCCCTCCATCTGCTTACTGAAAATGCGAAACCCACACTCTACGGAAACAGGGACATAAAGTTTTAATGTGTGTATTTCGCCACTCTTCTTGTGGGGTTGGCTTGCCTACTTTTTTTTTATCATTATATATTATTAGTTTTGTTAGTTTTGTTAGTTTGGTTTTTTCTTATAGTTAACTATAGATTATAAATTTCTTTATACACAATTTCCCTCGCCTCATTCCGTCTGGGTTGCTTAATCATGTGTGCACTGTAGATACACTGTTTTTACTTTCTCTTCATACCAAATGGACAAAAGTTTTAGGTGCGCTAAAGGGAAGCATGCCTAACAACGTGACCGGACAATTGTGTCGCACTAGTATGTAACAATTGCAAAAATAGTGTATCAGCGGTTGCTCAGTTTATTTTTTTAGGAAAGTTTTGCAGTTTTTATTCCTCGCAGGGTGACGCAGACAAAACTTCGCAGCAAATTTTCCAAATACAAATAAGAAGCAGGAGATCTGCCTTGATCTGCTTTGGCCAACCCTTTTTCTTCCTTGAACCACCTAAACCATGTCGTCATCTTCATATGTAACCACCCTGAAGTTCAAGTATCTAGATAACCCGTTCTACTACATCGACAGAGAGCCGGGCGGCCAGAACCCCAGTTCTGCCACAAATGACCCCAAAAAGAAGGACGTCACTTCCACAACCACATCTGCGACAAGCAGCACCGTGAGTACTGAGAAAATCGACGTCAAGAAGAGTTTTCGATTCATAATCGCCATAGTGGCAATCTTGGTGGTGTTTGTACTAGCCATAATCTTTGCCATCATGAGCAGTTTCATCATAAATAACCCGATCCGGAACGGCGACAAAGTCGAGAAATTGACCGATATCAAGTACCCACAATTGAAAGCCATCCGAACCAGTTTAATTGACCCCGACACCCCAGAGGAAGTCTACAACTTGCTGAAACGCAACGGAAAGGGCTGGACCCTTGCCTTCTCGGAAGAGTTTGAGCTCGATGGCCGCACGTTCCACGAGGGTGACGACCAGTTCTTCACGGCAGTTGACATCTACTACTCAGCCACGCACGACTTGGAGTACTACCTTCCACAGATGGTGACCACGCGAGACTCGAACTTGGAGATCATCTTCGACAGGGCCAACCACTCGGGCTTGGAGTTTGTGTCCGGGATGGTGCAGAGCTGGAACAAGTTGTGTTTCAACAAGCGTGCGATCGTGGAGATCCGTGCCCAGTTGCCGTACGCCGTCAAGCACGGATTGTGGCCCGCAGCGTGGTCCTTGGGAAACTTGGCACGGCCTGGGTTCTTGGCAACCACTGATGGAACATGGCCGTATACTTACGATGAGTGCGACCTGGGGACATTACCAAACCAGAGCACGACGAATGAAGGGATGTCGTACTTGCCAGGGCAGAGGTTGAGCAAGTGTGTGTGTTCTGGGGAAGACCATCCTAGTCCTGGTGTGGGTCGCGGAGCCCCCGAGATTGATATTATTGAAGGGTTGTATCAATACGACAAGTTCTGGGGCGTGCAGACGTTGCAAGTCGCGCCGTTTGACGAATGGTGGAGACCAGATTACGATTACGTGGGGATTGATAACGAGAACATCACCATCATTCGAGAAGATATTGGTACTGTATATCAAGAGTCGATATCGTTAGGCACAAACTTGAACACAAGTGAGTTTCATGTGTTCACTATGGAGTACAAGAGCAGTGAGCAAGATCAAGACAGTTACATCACGTTTGCAATCGACGGGATAACCACGTTTACAATCAATGGCTCGGCGTTGCACCCAAATCAGTACATCGGGTGGAGACAGATCACAAAAGAGCCCATGTCGCTAGTGTTCAACTTGGGGTTGTCGTACATGTGGAACCAGGATTTGGACACAGAAGAGTTGGACTTGCCGGCCAAATTCCTCATAGACTACGTGAGGATATACCAACCGGAGGGCCAGGTCGAGATGACGTGTGATCCGATAGATTACCCAACCGATCAGTACATCAGGAACCACAAACCCGCCTATGAGAACCCGAACTTGACGTCGTGGAAAGCTGCAGGGTACAACTTCCCCAGGAACCTGCTATTGAACCAATGTAAATTATAGCACCACAATTATATAACTCCTGTTGGTTGCAAGAGAAAGATTAACAGATTTTTCCTTCTTCTTTTCTCCCCCTGCTACTTTTTTTTTCGCTTACAATACATATCCCTGCTATTTGTTCACTTTTTTTTCTCTCTCTCTCTTTTTACTATGCAACGGGTGATTACACCACAACCAACAATGTTCATCCTCCTCGTTGCCCTCTTCTACATCCCGCTTGCCTTCTGCAAGACCCACACATTCAACTGGAACATCAGCTATGTCACAGCCAACCCCGATGGGCTTCACGAGCGCCGCATGATCGGGATCAACAACGAATGGCCCAATCCAACTATCCGTGTCAGAGCAAACGATCAAGTCATCATCAACCTCACCAACTCACTCCCTGACCGCAACACATCCTTACACTTCCACGGCTTGTTCCAGCGCGGGTATAATGCACAGGATGGGCCCGAATCAGTCACCCAGTGTCCAATTGGCCCTGGTGTGACATTCACGTACGATTTTGAGGTCGGCGACCAGACCGGTACATTCTGGTATCACTCCCACAGCGGATCCCAGTACGGTGATGGGTTGCGTGGCTTGTTCATTATCGAAGACGAAGAGTACCCATTTGAGTTTGACGAAGAGGTCACGTTGTCCGTGGGGGACCACTACCATTTGGAGTCGCCACAGATTGTCAAGAAGTTCATGAGCAGGTTCAACCCCACAGGCGCCGAACCGATCCCCCAGAATGGGTTGTTCAATGAGACGAAGAATGTCACGTGGGTAGTGAAACCAGACACTACGTACTTGTTGAGAGTGGTTAACATGGGGTTGTTTGTCCCGCATTATGTGTATATTGAGGATCATACCTTGACAATCGTGGAAGTCGATGGTGTTAAGGTTGAGCCCGTCGAGGTTGACTCGTTGTACTTGACCACGGCACAGAGGTACGTCGTGTTGGTGAAGACAAAGGCAACCACCGACAAGAATTTCAGGTTTGTGAATGTTTTGGACCAGGACATGTTGGATTTCTTGCCACTGGACTTACAGGTGGTGTCGACAAACTGGGTTGTTTATAATGACAAGGCTGAGTTGCCTAAACATTTGCCGTACCATGAGTTTGAAAAGACAATTGAACCATTGAAAGGATTTAACGATTTTGATTTCAGACCATTGGGGGATATCAAGCTTTATGATGATCCAGATTATACCATCCAGGTGAACTTGTCCATGGATGTGTTGGGAGATGGTGTCACCTACGCCACATTCAATGGAATCTCATTCACTGCTCCTAAGGTGCCAACTTTATACACCGTGCTCTCCAGCGACGACAATGTCACCACCAACGAACTCATCTATGGAACAAACACCAACTCGTTTGTTCTCCAAGGCGACGAAGTGGTTGAGATTATCCTCAACAACTTAGACCCGGGCAAGCATCCATTCCACATGCACGGACACATTTTCCAACTTATCTCGAGGTTCAATTCAGAGGACGAAGACAATCCATTATTCTTTGACCCAGAAAACCCAGAGTACACAAAATACCCAGAGTACCCAATGATGCGAGACACCGTTGAGGTACAGCCAAACGGGTTCATTGTGCTTAGATTCAGAGCTAACAACCCGGGTGTGTGGTTCTTCCATTGCCACGTCGATTGGCACTTGGAGCAAGGATTGGCATTACTTCTCGTGGAAAACCCACTTGAAATCAAGTCCCAACAAGGTCGCATTCCAAAGAACCACATCGATGCATGCAAAGCCATTGGCACGCCATACCAGGGTAATGCGGCTGGTAACGCTCAGTTCTTGGACTTGCATGGCGAGAACCTCCAGCCTGTTCCATTGCCTGCTGGATTCACCACAAAAGGATACATTGCCATGGCATTGTGTACCATCCTTGCCCTTTATGGATTGCGTTCGATCTACAACTATGGAATGGAGGACGTTTCCAGGGACAATTCGGACGCTGTCATCCAAAAGCTCTACAAGATTCTAGATGAACACCAGTAGATAAGCTAGCTCTAATTATTAATACTCAAATCGCATTTAATGTATCACCCCATCAGCACCTTTATACTTAAATCCCAGGTTTTTCAAGAAATTCTTGAACGTCCGGGGATGCACTTTGATATCGAACCTTTCCATGATATCCCTTCTCTTCAACCCCGGGTTCTCTCTCATGAAAGCCATCACCTGATCGCCCAACTCTTTGCTAATCTTCTTCGTCGTCCCCACACGCCGCAACGTCTTCCCATTATCTCTCTTGTCTCTCTTATCCAACGTCGTCTTGAACGTCGAGTGATTGCACCTGCACGCGTCCGCCTGGCGCCTGTTGGTGAACCTCGGCGGCGGTTTAATGAGTGCCTTGACCTTGGTCCTGATCCTGTCGTATTGCCGGTCCGACAGGAGTGCCTGTTGCTGCTGTGCAAAGTATTCGTCGAGCTCCTGCTGGTAGAGCGTGATGGCGTCGTGGAACCCATAGATGTAGTTTCGTCGCTCGGACGTGAGCTCACGGCCCTCGTTCGTGTGCTGCACCGGTGGATCCTTGGCTTTCTTCCTGCCCTTCGTGCTCGTCTTGGGCGCGTCGTCCGGCGCGGGCACCGTGAATGTGGATATCTTGCCAGATGCAGTGATCGCCTCGGTAGGCACAGCGCTCGTCGGTGAACCCAGCAGCCCATTCGTTGTGGTGGCGGTGGTGGTGGTGGTTCCTTCCGTGGTGTTCCTTCCAGCTGGTTCATTTTCCGTCTCGGACTCCGTCGCATCATCATCGTTATCATCAAGAATAACAGTCCCATCAGACGTATTCCCATCATCATCGTCCGCGGTTCCGCCAAACAACGGCGTTTCTCCCTCCTTGTTGGCCCCACCGCTTGGGTGCCCAAACAACGGCGACTCGGACGAGCTCACGGTATCTTCGTCGTCATTGTGAAACAAGGGCGACTCGGCATTAAGCCCATCATCATCATCAACACTGTTAAATAGCGTATCGTTCATATTATTATCGGGGTCTTGGTTCTGTGTATGTATGTTGTCGGTTCGTAAATAAACAAAGGTTAGCGGGTGTTGTGTGCCGGGGAGAAATTTATTTCTGGTGAGTGTGAGAGTGAGTTGGTCCGAGAGTGAGAGACAAAAAAAAAGAGAGAAAAAAATCTGGGCGCGTCTTGACACGTGATGTGTGATACGTGACTTTGGAGTTTCCTAGTATTGGGTGGGTGGTGGTAAGCTCTAGTGATATAGAGGTGGTGTAGTAGATAATTGGTATACGTAAGGACAAAGTTGTAGTTGTGTATGGCTCAAGTGATAATGTTGTCTGATACCCTTCAGTTTCATGACGTTTTGTTGCAAAATTTGACTGAAAACCCGACGAGTCAACTAACAAAAAGACATCGCTGTCTCTCTATCTCCCTTGAGGGCTTATACCTCATCTCATACGTATAACCCCTCACCAAGCTCTACCCTCGAACCACCCATTCCTCTTTTTAAGTCCCGCCCCCGGAATTCAAAACCGTCCAGCAAATCACGTGCTAGATCCGTTGTTGCGACGTAATCTCGCATGTGGTGTGTCCTCTTATCTTTTTCTTACCGAGATGCGAAGCATCAATACACGTCAACACCAACCACACTCTACAGATCAATTGGATTTAGATGAGATCTTGTTATGTATATGTAAAAAATTTTATATGTATCAGGAAAGTAGAAAATAAAAAACTATATAAATAAATAAAAAAGTAGTTCAATTTACATTCACATTACATTTACTTGAATTTCTTACCGAACAAGATAACTTGCAATTGATCATACAAGGAGATAACACCAGCACCGGCGACACCTCTCAAGATGTTAGCACCACAACCCTTGAACAAAGAACCGACACCTTCAGCGGCAACGACCTTTCTGAAACAGTCCAAAGCACCGTCGTACTTAACAGCTTGACCAGAGGTCATCATCATTCTTCTTCTAACGGTATCCAATGGGTAAGAAGCAGTAGAAGCACCAGTAGTGACAACCCAACCCAACAAGAAAGAAGCCAAGAAAGAACCTTCCAATGGACCAACCAAGACGACTGGCTTCAAGGAATCGTACAAACCGAAGTACAAACCTCTGTAGACAATGATACCAATAACGGATGGACCGAAACCTCTGTACAAACCAGCAATACCGTCGGAAGCCAAGGTCTTCTTGTAGACATCAACCAAACCGTTGAATTCTCTCTTACCGTCACCCTTAGAGGACTTAGCGTCGTTAGCCAATCTAGTTCTAGCGTAATCCAAGGAGTAGACGAAAGCCAAGGAGGTGGCACCAGCCAAACCACCAGAAGCCAAGTTACCAGCGAACCATTTCCAGTAGTCGGATTTCTTGAAGTTGAACATGGCCTTGAACTTGTCCTTGAAGGCAAAGTTCAAAGCTTGGGTTGGGAAGTAACGAATAACGTTAGCGGTGTTACCTCTCCAGAAGGCAACGATACCTTCGTCAGCGGCGGTTCTCTTGAAACAGTCAATGATACCGGTGTATCTGTGAGACAATCTACCTTGCTTGATCATTTCGTCTTGGTTTTGAATCAAAAGCTTGACTCTTTCAATTGGGGCAGCGGCAGTCTTGGAGACAGCGGCAGAGACACCACCCATCAAGAAATCAATCATGAAGGAGGACTTAAGTGGAGCAGCATTAGTGTTAGAAGAAGACATAATGAATAGTTAACTAATTGTTGATGGAGAAAGAAAGAAAAGGAAAAGGAAAAGAAGAAAGAAAGAAAGAAGTATAAAAAAAAAATTTTTCAACGACAGGAGGAAGAAAAGATTTTTAAATGGTTGAGGTTGAGGTTCGTTGAATTGGGATTATACCACAAATTGGCACTAAACAGAGGGAAAATTTTTCTTTTTCTAATTCTGATTTTTTTGGTTGTTGTTTTGTATGTGTCTATGGGAAATTCTCAACAACCGGCCGGCGAATCAACCAATCAGATACGTTTGTTTCTGCAACGCACTCCCGTGAAAATCCGGGCCCACACACACATACATTATTTTTCCCACGCAGTTTTGTGTCACTATTTAATTTCCTCACTCGTTTCGCAGGGGCGTCTATACATACCCAGACCACGCCGCTGCCGCCGCTGGGTCCTCAATCACACCCCCTCCCCCCCCAAAATAATATATAAACCCACCGAAAAACCTCATACAGAAAAATTACCACGGCAAGGGAAGTAGAAATTAAATTATTATTGCATGCTTCCACCTACCCATCCTCCCACCAGTGTGATACAACCGCCAATTGATCCACAACGGCTGCAACCAAAAAAATTTCTTCACACGACCTGATTACACTTCGAGCCACAAACCTGGGGTACCAACCTCGCTAGGCACACACAGACACACAGACACAGGAGGTTCTGTCTGGCATGGCTCGAGGCGAGCATCGTACAAGCCTGGATGGCCAGAGAGGGAAAAAATGGAGGAATATTATAGGCCAGATCACGACTTTGTGATATCACCAGACCGACTCCCCATCCCACACCAACGCGGTTTCAAACCCTCCACGTCTACGAGATAGCAAGTGTGGTCGCCCAAGGCAAGGTCATCTTCGCCACCACAGACAAGTCATTTCTTTTTCATCTACGAAGAGAATTACTAATAAATTACCACCTCATGCAAAACGCGTGTGGTGTGGGTGTGTGTGTGGGTGTGTCATAAGAAGCACCGAAAAATCTATGTTCGCATATCCGCCAAGGTTGGGAAATTGGAACCTCATCGAGGATATTATTTTCGCCTTGTTCAACCTCCCTGGACCTCATCTCAGTCTCACGTGTATCTGAGCGTGTGATTTTCTTTTTTCTTCTTGATTTTTCTTGGGCGAGAGAGAACACCTCTAGGGGTTTATTTGTGATTATTATCAACTTCTGGTGTGTGTAGTCGTTGTAGATGTTGTTGATGATAGTTTCTTTTTCTGTATGTGTGGGAGAGAGGGAGTGTCCTAACCGTTGATGTATATTTTTTAAGTGGTGTTGCATTTCCCACCCACAGTTTTGAATTTCTGTTGTTGGTCGTACATCGTCGTTGGTTACTTTCTTGCTTTCTTTTTTCTTTATTCCGATCGGAAAAATGTGACGCGCGATACCGCAACCACTATTCCCTCAAAACCCCAGTCGGCAACAACTCACCCATACTGCTAAATAAACATCTTTAATTTTATATTCTTACGTTAAATAATATATGAATAATGTAAAAAAAAAACTACTAATACATGGAAGAAACTCTTTTTTGTTGACTCTCGTCACTTATTTCAGAAACCCTCTTTTTCTTCTGTTCGAAATCCTCTAGTTGGATCTCTTCGGTCAACACACTATGGTTGGACCCATTGCTGTGTCCATTCAAATGGAATATGCCATCACTGCTGGTTCTAAACATCCCCAGCAAGAAATTCTTTCTCTTTCTGATCGGACTGAACGCGATCCCTGGCGGTGGTGTGGGCGGTTGGTTGTACACACCACTGTCGTTCCTATGCACATTGTCGAAAACGGCACCACGGTCGTAGTCTACTGATGGCGGTGTCACACGATCTTCCAAATCGTCGTTATCATAATAGTGGCTCTTGTTGCTATCGGCAAAGGGGGATTCTCCAGGGAGTGGCAGCTGTGGGATCTTCGGACTGCTCAAACTCATGCGTTGTAATGCTTGACTGGAATACGTAGAAATCTTGGGACGGTTTGGGTCGGTGGGGTCGTAATCGGCCGGGTATGCCGCAAAATCTCCCCTGGCAACACATTCTCTGATAATGTCGATATCGCGCGGCCAGAAAATACGTGTCACGAAATCGTAAAAGAAACGGGGGATCAAGCAACACAAGATACCGACAAACATACAGGCCCAGAATGCTGTCATGCCGAAAATCTCTGGAGCAGCTTTGTAGAACTCACCACTCGATTGGTAGTTGATTGTCCACAACCCGGTCCAGATAAAGATAATCAAGATGGAAATAGCCACAATCAACGAACTCAACCAATCCCAGCGGTACTGGTGGAACAAGATGTAGCAGTTACAGGAGATACAGGCAATACATGTCACCAAAACACCCATCCAGAATCTGTGGTCCACAGGTTTACCGTTTTCACTAGGGAATGCAATCATGTACAACAAGTATGGGAAAAAGAATGAAATCGCCGATTGGTAAATCCCATCAAGACAGTACCAATAGAATTTCTTGTCACTCATCTCTGTACGTGAAATACCGGTACGATAGATCTGTGGTACCAACAACGACACCTTGGCGTCAACATCCTGATCGAAAATACCCAAAAAGATAACTGGCAAGGACGTAAATGCCAAGTTATAGAACATCAAGTAAGTAAACTCAAACAAATACGTACCATCAAAGTCACAATAGATACCGTACCAGAACAATGCAATGTTGAAAATAATGTTCTTGTAAAAGAAACTAGGAATCATCTCACTGAATCTCTTATAAGACCATCTACCGTGCGTCAATAACAACCTGGCCAAGAATCTAAACTGCCCAATGGCATAATCTGACGACATGACTGCCTGTCTGCCTTCTTCACCGGCAATACCAACACCAACATCAGCGGCTTGAATCATAGCCACGTCATTGGAACCGTCACCAATGGCCAAAGTCATGACATTCAAGGTATCCTTGACCAATTTGACAACGGCGGCTTTTTGGGCTGGAGAAACACGGCAACACAAAACAGCACGACACTTCTTACAGAGCAACAAGAACTTTCTCTTGGTTTCATTGTTCGAAAGGGCCAATTTCAAAGCATCACCGTCGATAACAACACCAAATCTTTCGTCTGGTGGCGAGTGGTCACCCACGGCGGCTTCCTTTTCTTCAAATGACCCTTCCATGTCAAAGTTGACGCGCAAGTAGTGAGAAATAACAGTGTCGATAATCTCTGGTTCGCTGGTATTGTGTCCAAATTGCAAACCTCCTAAAACCTCTTGATCGTCTTCATTATAATTCGTCTTGATAACCAATAATTTCATTTCATTGCCCAACAAGTTACAAGAGAACCCAATGTTGATGGCAGTTTCAACTTTATCACCAGTCAAGACCCACAATTTAATACCGGCTTCGGCTAACAATTGAATAGCATCAGGAACACCGTCCTGCAATCTATCTTCAATGGCAGTACCACCCAACAAGGTCAATTCACGTTCAATGGAGTCGGCAACAACTTCCATCTTGTCATCTCTGTCTTCCAACGATGAAGCTGCTTCTTGGTGACGCTTGTTCCATTCAGTGTACTCAGACCAGGATAACTCACGTTGGGCAATACACAACGTACGCAAACCTTCAGTGGCATACTCTTCCAAATGTTTACTCGTCTGTTCCAACATGGCAGGGTTGTTGTTGGTGTTAGACAATCTGTCGTAAATGATGGAATCGGCACCTTTACAAATAAGCAATGCCTTTGGTTCGTCTTGTGGGGTTGCACCAGGGATCTTAATAATCGAACTCATTCTCTTTCTTGTGGAGTTAAACTCCAAGGTGTTCAAAACTTGGTATTCTTTGGTAGTACCTTGAATATCAACAAGCAAACCTCTCTTGGTAGATCCTTTGAAATTGAACCCCAAGGAACGGGCAGTGCCGACCAAAGCGGCTTCATCGGGAGATTGGGCTTTCAACAACAACTTGTTTGGAGCCTTGGGGTCTTGTTCAGTCATGACCGTGTGACACAATGACAATGCTAACATGAAGTGATGGTTGGCTTCCAGTTGCTGGCCACCTTGGATCAAATCATCAACAAAAGCGGAACTCACAAAAGTGATTTCATCATCATAAGTCTTGCTCTTACTCACAGTGTGCAACTTCTCAATCATATTGAGAAGGTCCTTCCTGATCAATTCACGTTCTTGTGCAGCTTCAGTTTCAACATCAACACCCATACGCTTACGCAACCCAGCTAATGCTTCCGTGTACGCACGACCATAGGAGACACCATTGATGGTACATTTCTTAAATTCCATCAAGTTTTGCGTCAAGGTACCGGTTTTGTCACTGAAGATATACTCAATCTGTCCCAAATCATCAGAAATAGACCACGATTTCGGGGTACATGGGAAATCCAACTTGGCATAGTACATGCCCACATCCGAATAAATGAAATACGCTTGGGCAGTTTTGATAATTTCAATGGTGATATACAACGAGATCGGCACCAAGGATTGGTACAAAATCAACGCCACAAAGAACCCAACAAACCCATTGGTGGCTGGGGATCCGGCAATTGTACCAAACTCAAAATAGTCCCTACTGGTGTTGGTTTTTCTATAATACAACCCGTTGACCAACCCAGAAACGAAACAAATGACGAACAAAAAGATGAAATTCAACAAAACGTAGTAGTTCAATTCTCTGGACAATCTCGATTGTTTCGTTGGAGTGACACCTGCATTCAACATGATCTTGGTATCGTCACCAGTGTAGGCAACCACACCGATAACCCATTTGGTGTTACGCAAAGTACAGCCTCTCAATAACAAGTTGTTGATGTTGATGGATTCTTGACGGTTGTCTGGGAATTTGAAGTTACCTTGGTAGGAGTACAAGTTGGCGTGTGGACCTTCAGAATCAATGACAAATTGTTCGGTGATCAAATCGTCAGCACGAGAAATGTCACTGGTAGCCTTAAGGGAGGTCTTGACTTTCAAGTTGGTTTCACCATCCAAGTTCTTGGTCTCGATGTAACACGAGTTATCTGGGTCACTAGTAGACAACAAGACAAGATCAGCGGGGATCTCTTCGTTGTTGTAAATTCTCAAAACATCACCGACTCTAACATCTTTCCAAAACTTTCTGTTAAACTTCAAAGTTTTTGGACCGTGGCTTCGATGGGCATGGAATGGGTTATCCATCGAAGGTCTGGCAGATACATTGCTATCAAGGGAGTTTCTTGGGGATCCAATTTCACTATCAAACGATCTCCTTTGGTTCTCGAGATTGCTCTCCGATCCACCCATTGCTTGCTGTCGAGCCTTGTTGGCTCTGCCTTCTTTGGTCAAGTTTCTCTTAGATGCGCCCCAAAGTCTAACCATGAATCTAGTATTTGCTTTTTTGAACTTTCTCCACGTCGATACTTCTTCTTCATTGACATTGTTGTTCAGGTACACGTAGTCCGTGTCGAATCCGACTTGTTCTAGGATGTGCGTGTACTGGTTGTTCACTTCCATATCGGTGACTGTACGCCTCGAGTCTTCTATACCGTCTTTGATGGCCGTTATTATGACAATGACAATTAAAGGCACGGCAGCCAACACCGGACTAGGCACTCCGAAAATTTCAAACGCACCCAAGATAATCAAAATCAAAAAGTAGACGTTTGCGATGTTATGACGGAATTGATTGTAGATGTTTTTCGGCAAGAACGAAAGCGGACTATACTTTGTTGTCCTGATTTTATTCCTGCAGTAGTCGTGTGGTTCATCCACGGGTCCATTAAACACAATTGTTCTAGGCAGCGAAGAAGGTTCCTGATCGGGTTCAATTTGTGGAGGTAAGTTGTCACTGAACCCGAGATCGTGGGTTTTGGGTTTATGGTGGAATATCCTCCTAATAGTGTCTCCTCTTATGACGCCATGGTGATGGTGGTTGTCGTTCTGTTTCTTGTTCCTCTTTATTGTTGCCCATCTTGTTCTCTTTGTTTCTTTATGTTGAGAATGGTTCGGTAAATCTGGTAGATTGTCATTTGAGTCGTCAGTGTCAAAGGTTAATTCTTTCTCGGACTCCTTCTTCAGTTGCTGATCCACAAAGGGCGAGTTTGGAGGCTGGAAGTCCAGGCTGTGTAGGTGGTGGTTTGGATTGGAGGAGGAGCTAGAGGGGGGAGTTTCGTCTGGATCTTCGCCGTTTCTCAACTTGAATCTTATGGAAGGGAATCTTTTTGCTTTGATTTTTGGCGTGGGAGGGATAGACAAATCATCTGAATCCAGCGACATGGTGGTGGGGAGATCTCTATCTATGAATGGGAAGATGTCTAGGAGAAGAACCTGTTGTTGGAGGGGTGATTATCTGGGTGGGTTATAAGGAAAAAAGGGAAATGTAAGTAAAAAAGGGAAAAGCCAAAGGGAAGAAAGAAAAAAAGATTTTGGCGATTTGTTCAAAAGGGCAAAACTAGAAACAAAATCTTTGTGCTTTGCTTTGTGTGCACAAATAAAAAACAGCACAGGTTGGAAGGGTAGTGTGTGAGTGAATAAACTGCAAAAAAAAAGACCTCACCAACACACAGAAACAACGGGCAGTACGTGGGAAAGGGCGTTAGGATAAAAAGGGCTATGGGTGTAATGAGATGGAGTCTCAACAAGTGTTCATATCTTGCAAAAAGAAAAAGAAAAGGCATCATTCATGTGGGCAAGATCTTGTTACAAATTCTTTTTTTATAACACTCCGTCTCTTCACAAAGTGGATATAACGGCTAGATAAATTTGGATGATTATCACCGTTCGGACAAACATCCTCCCTGTCACCACCAAACACCAGAAAAAAAAAACTGCACCCGCCAGCCGGCCCCCGAACCCACCCCCGTCTCTCGCTCTGTCCGTGCTTCCTCCGTCTGGGCCACTGCCTCTCTCTTGCTCAATGCAACAGAACAGCACCACTGCTACATACAGCCAGAAGCGTATATACACCCATGCGTGGAGATACAGCCTAAAAAAAGACATAGCCTGCCTCGGGGATACTGTGCTCTTGTGGTAACAATGGGTGGTGATGATTGGTTTAAATCTACACAAGAGAAGAAAAAAAAAGGTTAATTGCTGCTTATTAGTTCAGCAGCAGCTACCTGTAAATTACCAGGTCTTTCACTCGACACTACTAACATGGCATGTCTGGAGATAATGGCCCTACGCCACTTTCTTTACTTATCAACGGGCTGTCTTTAGACGATCAACAGCGTCCCCTCTAAGCCGGACCATCAAAAAAACAAGCCATAATTCCCAGAGTTTACCCAGCTAGCCTTTTGTGCTCCTGAATTTGCGTGGTTTTTTTTATTTTCTCTGGTGTGTTACTGTTGGCTGCTTGTGGTTGATGGATGTGCCGATTATGCATCAAATTACTAAGACAGCCTAAAATTTATCTGCGCTGTAACCGATCGCGTTTTTTTTATTTTTCACTGGTTTCTCTCTCTCGCCAACCAATTTCTCATATATCCCAGGGAAGGGCATATCCGGGATTACGTAACAGAAAAAAAAAAGAACTACAACCCTCACGTGACCCTATTACTAAGAAAGAAAAACCCTTTGGAGGGGAAGGTCGGCCACTCAGCCCAATAACCACTTTCTTTTCCATATTTACATATCCATGTATTGATTTATCATCTAACAAAATAATAATAGTATACAACAGTCACATTACTCGTTTGTGGCAGCACCACCGTCATTCATGGCATAGAGCTTTGTCCATTCTTGAGCCATAGCAATCGCCTTCTTCTCATCACTCTTCCAATCATCAGCAACATCGTTAGCCAACGGATCGTCAGGGTTCGGAGCCCCCAACAAGGCCTGGATACTCAACAAAATGGTTCTAATCTGCAACGCAGGACTCCAGTTATCCTTCAACACGTCCAAACATATTCTGCCCAACTTGTCTATATTAGGATGGTAGATCTTGGTCAAGAATCGGACCTTAGGAGCACACATAGGGTAGTCATCTGGCAAGTACAACTCTAATTTGAACAACCCGTTAGCGTATGGCGATGACGATGGTCCGATTATCGTCACTTCAAAGTATCGAAGGTTCTCTTCAGAAGGGATGGCAGTTATGCCTGGCACGGGATCGCTGACCAATCTCTCGGTCTCTTTGATTATTCTCTTTGGAAGCGCAGCCATGGTTGTCTATGAAACGGGTATACTTGGTATGAAAAAAAACTGTGGATGATGGAGTGTGTGGTTGATTCTTGTCTTTGGTTGCCTTGGGATTGGTGATTTTTTTGCTCGTTTCCCTTTTGTTCTCCTTTTTTTTTTATCTGTCTCAAATTTAAAACTTTGTTAGTGGTAGTGTGAGTGAGACGAATCAAGCAGAATCTTTGAGAACACTGGGCAAAACCGAAAAAAAATCCGCAACACATCAGAAACACACTCATCGAGCACCAAACACACCAGAAACATAGTACAATGGGGGAAGTACCAATGAAACATAGATGGATAGTAGGCATCATAGCCGTACTAGCAGGAGGATACGCCACGTACAAATCAGGCAACGAATTCCAATTTGTCAAATTCACACCGCATTCCCCTGAAGAAATTGAACGAAGGAAACAGCAGAATGTGGGGTTGCTGTTAAAGTTCGACGATAAGACTACGTTGGACTTGACGCCTGAGGCTAAAGAGAAATACGCCAGGATAAGACTAGAGAAACTCAAACAACAAGAGGAACAAGAGAAGAAGAACCAGAAGGAGGGTTGATTGTGCATATATGTATTGATATTGTTTGTGCGATCACGATGATGCGTTTACGAACATGGTGGGAAGTGACACACACTTGTCACGATAAGAAAACGTGAGACCGCTTACGTAACTGGATAGGATGTGTAATAACGAAACTCGATTAGATTGTTTTCTGCAAACCAGAATCGAATCTACTCTAAAAAAATACTATACTTGGCGAGCACGATCTCTATAAACAATGAAAGCAACAAAAATAACCCAATGGTTCATCGCTTTTTCGGGGAGGGGGGAATTCCAATCAACCCAACCTTCAGAACCCTTTGGAGTTCATATGATATTGAATAACCACCCACTCGCCCAACCACCACCACACAAGTAGATCTTTGATATTCGGTGCAACACTAATTTCCAAAGTCATAATTAGGCTTTTAAGCTATAATGTGGGGGGTGGGGGTGTGGGATGTCCAAAAGGCAGGTGTCCCTCCTTTCAATTACTGCTCCCGATTTGGCACTGTGATGATGGCGATAGTTAAAGTTTCTCCACTTTTCAAGAAATAAGATGAAAATTTCACTTCAATGAAAACCTAATATCCACAAACACACACCAAGCAACTCAGGCGCTCGTAACCGCCTATCTAGAGAGAAAAAAAAGAACGGCGACATCCACTGGGATACACTTCTCAACTCCGCTTTATATCTCAGGATTAGACTACACTGATTGTAGTATATGCTAGGTGCATTGTTAGAGGTGCATCCATAGGTTCTGCCCCACCGCGGTTGCGTAGTTGGAGGGTTTTTGGTGGATATGTTATATATCCGTTGATTCTGAATGTCCGCTCGACATGCATCAATGTAAAGTGTTCAAAATTGTTCCGAGCGAGCGATGCATGAAAGAGAGGGCTAAAAATAAATATCTTCTGAGAGAGAGCAGGTACAGGTACGTTTGCGCTAAATTGGACACTTACTTGACAAAATTGCCAGATTAGAACATGGTAAATCGGCTAGGCGATAACAAAGTTCAACATCTCCTGACCACCACTTCAACCACGACGATCCCTGCACACCATTGACATGCCTTTGCGGGTGGATTGATTCCTTGGGAGCCTAGGCTGAAGTTCCAGTGTTAGCGCTAGCGCCAGTTATAGTGTAGTGCCACAAAGCACCCTGCGCAGAGAAAGAGAGACACACAGAGTCGTGGGCCACCGGCCAAAACAGTTTTTGCGATATCTCTAATAAAGAACGCAATAAAACCTTGCTTGAACAACTCGAGAAAGCCAATTCCGCCTTGTAATAAGTAACTTTTGTGTTTAATTAGCGACATGAACCATAAGAAAAGTCCAATTGATACCGAACGTTGAGATTGAACCGAAAAAGTCATATGAATCCCATCTAAGTTGCCTAACCGAGGGCCTCTATCACCGAATGTAGAACAAACCCAAGCCATTGAGTGTCTCTAAATTGAGGCGAACAACAACGAATTGCTCCACCCTTGATGCTTGTAAGTTTATTCGATTGGGTATGTATGGAAAAAGTTTGCTGAAAAAAGGGGGAGGAGGAGCAGGGAGCATTAACGAATATACACATCCATAAGAGAAAAAATAAGGAAGCTAGACAATAAAGTGCACTAAATAATAAGAGTTTACAGACATATTCCATTTCACAAAACGAGGAGGAGTAAAAACTCCGTGGACAGAGTGGGATGTGGTGGGAAAACTTGCTTAGAGAGTGTTCAAGGTAAGGGGGGAATCGAACACTTCAAACCTCTACGTTGATTTAGTGTCGTAGGTGATGGGGGGTATGACGTCGTGAGATGGAAAGGGATACAATTGCTGTTTCTCCCAGCTCCCGTCTCTTTATCAGTCTCTCCGGCCAGGGATTGAAGTTTCAAGGGATGCAGCAATTATTCAGGAGGCGAGGCATTGGGTGAGTGAATCCCGAATCTCCTGGATGCCATATTTAGAACCACCCACACTTACATGAGTTGTAAATCACGAATTGTTCTAGAAAAAGCCTCTAAAGTCAAA
This sequence comes from Candida pseudoviswanathii, assembly GCA_030565125.1. Taxonomy (NCBI): domain Eukaryota; kingdom Fungi; phylum Ascomycota; class Pichiomycetes; order Serinales; family Debaryomycetaceae; genus Candida; species Candida pseudoviswanathii. The sequence continues at coordinate 1,369 of JAJMBE010000033.1, read as the reverse complement.
CCCCCTTGGTTCGAAATTGGGGTTGAATACCTAATTAGGCAAGTCTCATTGGGGAAAGGTGATAATGGTATTATCCTCAATTTGACTTCCTAATTAGGCAGGTCCCACAGAACCATGCACTGCAGCTACAGAAATCAAAGAGAACAATAGGGGATAAACAAGCCGAAGAGGAGTAAAAAAGAGGGGCAATATTGATAGTACATGGAATAGGATTTACAATGCACCAGGGACTAAAAAAGTGCTAAAATTAGACAGTCGTGCGTATAAGGTTGGGAAAAAAAGGCTCATAGCAAAATATTATATACTCCCCCATCGTAAAACATAATAATTACTTCAATTCCCACTTGCCTAATTAGGATGTTCTTTGTTAATGTCTAATGGGCTAAAAGGAACACTAGAACTAATGCAATGAAGGCAATGGATGAATGGGCACATTTGCTGTGGAACAATGGTCACAGAGCGACTACACAAAACCTCCTCCCAAATTTCACCCAGTAATTAGTGAAACAAAAAAATTTACATGAATGACTGACAGATGGATAGTAGCGAAAGGGTGATATGTGGGGTAATCGTAATAACCACCATTGGTGCCGTGTGTAGAAGTAGACAAGGGACTAGACGTACTCTGTCTGTGTCGAGTATTGTTACCGTTTTTCCTTCTCACTTGCTCTATCCGCGGCTCCCAACCGAATAATATTACGACGGGGTAATACATACAGATATGCTCTGACCCAAAGGTGTCGATGCATGCCATGAATCTAAAACGAAGGCTAACCTTAGTTCCCTTGGTGTGTGTGGATTTCGGTGATGTAAGTTGGGTTCAACAAAAATTTCAGTGAATGCATAGCATACATGCGCAAATCATAACCCATGTGAGAACTACACTCAATTTTTTTTTTTAGACTTCACTCACATACATACATTTTCCAAGTCTCTAAAAAGCTTGTTGGACAATGAAAGGGTCATTGTTGTTGCATTCGTCAAAGGTTAATTTCTTCTTCCCTCTCATTCTTCATTCATCCCTTTCAACCCTTAAATTCCTCAACACTTCGCCTGGATAATATTGGACACCACCAGAGGAGGGAGAGCGACTCCTCTAGAGCTTGCCAATTTTCCTGGCTATATTTGGGGTGGCTAGACCGTTGGTAACACACTGATGTCTACACCTCGGTCTGAAAGACAGCTTAAAGAGCAACCCCTCCATCACAAGCCTGCCTCAATGCCCCGTCTGCCTGGTGGAAGTGTCCCGCTTGACCATCAACGACGTCTAAACGGTGGGAGGTGCAATGTGTGGGGCAGGAGTAAAAGCGGAGTACTCGGGTACTCCTGGTACTACTTGGGGTACTACATCGAAGACTGTGTCAAGATG